>VDFB02018813.1:0-138622 GCA_007258455.2 Sequoia sempervirens | reverse complement strand
AAAGTTAAGAGCTTGGTATGTGAAGCTGAAAAAATTCATTAAAACCATTTTTTTTCCTTAAAAAATTAATTTGGTCTCTATTATCAATTATTTAAAAAGTTGAGAGTGAAATCGATGATGTTGAAAATGCATCTTCTAAATGGGTTATTGAATTCATAGCCTCTATTGTGGGTGATAAATCTGATCATGGCATGGATGGTTTAATGAAATGCACAATAGGACTTTGAGAAACAGGTCAAAATTTGATAAAAAAAATATTAAGAGATGAAGGCAATGACATGATCAAGATGGTTAATTACAAGAGGTTTAAGTAAATGAAGTATGAAAATAAATTTGGCAAAGGAGCAACAAGATTATTATGTAGAAGATGAACTAGTTGGAACAATTATACTTAAAGTACTGATTGTATCATGGCATGCCAACATAGCCTTTGAAAACTAAAATGTAAATTAATATAATATAGGCCAAAGGATATGGCCCCCATGGAACAATATTTTTAGTGGTTAGCTTTGTAGAGAATATCTATTTTCCCACTAAAAGAGATTCAAACATAATACTATCATATAAAGAAGGTGACTTAATGGCATGGCATGTGTTTTATTTTAGGAATAAATAGACTGATGGGGTTAGATTAATTTTCTTCAACGAAAATTAAGAAAAGCCATTATTTTTAGTATCAATGATAATAAAGAGCATGGCACATGCTTCATGTGACATTATATTCCTTCTGCTTTTTCTATATATTTCTATAAAGGGTGGAAAATTAGAAAAAAATTGTTGGGTTAGGTAGTTGTAACTCACAATTTAAACAATCATGACCCTTTATCAATGATAATAAAGAGCATGGCACATGCTTCATGCGACATTATATTCCTTCTGCTTTTTCTATATATTTCTATAAAGGGTGGAAAATTAGAAAAAAATTGTTGGGTTAGGTAGTTGTAACTCACAATTTAAACAATCATGACCCTTTTTCACTTTGTTAGTTTGATCAATTTTGAATAAAACTCATGTTTCAAATTTATTTTAGATTTCTCATGGTAAGGGTGAAAATGATGGTGTATGAGCTTACACTAAATGCACACTTAGAAATCACCAAATCAATTATGAGGGAGATATTTTAATGATGCATATAAACCATTAGTTGATGGTGTTATCAAAATTTCATATCTGGTGCTCACAATTTGGTGCATTTATATTATTAATATTGAACTACTATGTAGGAAAATATTTTTAAAATTTATATAAAAAAATGGTTTATTTTATGTGGGGATGGATTGAAGAACACCACATCAAGTTTTCAAAGGATAAACAAGACTAGGTCAATGCATTCTATGATGAGTACAATTAATTAAAATAACTTTGCATCAAGGACTACTCATTTTAGGGTTGTATAACATCTATGTACACCAAAATTGTGGCTATGTAGGTGAATGGATAATCGTTCCTCTAGTTGTGGATGGCACAAATAGATTTAAGATGATGATGAAAACTTTGAAAACATTCCTTTTTTTGAATATATTATAACCACCATTTTATATTAGCTAGAAAAATATTTGATTAATGTTATACTTGACGTTGAGAAAACTTATATATTCATGTGTACATGTGTATAAAAATGAGTTCTTTTTCCTCTTCATATGTCATGTTAGATAATACTTTTGTAGTATTTTTAGAAGCTAGAAATATAGAAAATACAAGCTATTACATAGCTAATCCTACAATAGTGTGTCCCACCTTTAGGCATAAGTAGGACATTGAAATAAAATTTATAAAATAAGATTTTACTTTATATTATTTATGAAAAGGAAATTTTTAATAATTTGAAGATGATGTGAACAAGTGAATTTTGAGATTTTGTCTAGATTACATATATAATTAAAAGTAATAATTTGTATCATTTTAAATTTTATTTACTATGTTTTATACTTTATATTATTTTTAACGATTGATATTTATTTCATAACACATAACTTTTATTAGGAATAAGATAAAATCATAATTTATTAAACACAAGTAACTAACATAGATATCTAGTGCATAAAAAACATTTTATAATATTTAGCATATTTTATTGATCATTTTTAATTCACATTAATTACAATTTAGAGTCATTTTATTCCATATCACATTAGTTTTTTGTATATATCGAAATTTATTTATTTATTATTGAAATAAGGATATTGATACAAAGTGCACAACTATAGTTTTTTGTATATATAAAAATTAATTAATTTTTTATTGAATAAGGAAATCAATACAAAGTGCATAGATTTATTTTAGAATTTTTCTATCATTTTCTATTTTTCCATGTGCATCAAACAAAGACCCTTATGTTTGGTAAAAAAACTATGTTCCCTAACAAATAGAAAAATTATATCATAGTTAAATAAAGTATATTACAAATTATACTTTTTAGAGGGCTTATGAAAAAATTTGATGTCGCACCGTGGTGAATTTATTTGATGTCCCAACTATTGCTTTGAAATAAAAAATATTGGAAAAATTTGTGAGCAACAATGTGATGGAATTAAAGGGACCTTCATATTAAGGAGCTTCAAATGAAGGTTAAAACCCTAACTCAAAGGTCCTTCCTAAAGAATTTTGAACATGAAACATTTAGAAATTGAAATAAAGACCTTCATTCAAATGTCATAATGACACCACCTTCAAATTAAGGTCCTTCAAAATAGAGCTAATGGAAAGGAATTCCATAAGGTCATCTTGAGGATGAGATATTAATTTAGGCTTGGGCAGGGTGTTGGCAAGTAGTAGTGGTACAACAAATAGCATATAACCTCCTAAATTATTCTCTTATACCACAAAGGGTTTGAAGTACTGTACAAACAAAGTCCCACATCTATAGAGATATAGAAGAAGATGGTGCAATGCCACACACTACAATAAGAGACATGCATTAGAATATATAAGAATTAAAATCTCAATAGAGGAACAAAACATGATATAGGTGGTTGTGTAGCATTGCACAATCTCTGAACCAACAATTTTATAGTTTCTATAGGCTTCTCTTGCACTCTTAGGATCTTTCACCTAAAAGGAGAGAGATAGAACACTAAAATTGTGGCGGTTCATTCAAATAGAGGATTGTACGATGTAATTAAGACTAAATGCAATGTTGTAAATGCAAATAGATGATGTAATTGATTGATTATTGATGCAAAACCTATGAAATATGCAATGATTGAAAACACAGTGGGATATGCAAGAATGAACTAAAACATGAACAAATGCAAAAAAAATTGAAAGAGGCTGATTAGAGTGCACTTGGAGGCAGATTGAAGATCTAAGAAGATTCCAGAATGCTGGTAAAATCACTACAAATCACCAGTGAGACTCATTCACCACTGATGGCGAATCAGTCCTAATACTGGTAAAATCTCTTGAAACATGTTTCTGACTATCGGGAACTGGAATCTGACAAAATCACCTTTTTTATCCTTAAGGTGGGACTCATTCACCACTGATGGCGAATACGTCCTCCTCCAAAATTCTGTGAAATCAAAGGTCAATTCTGTAGCTCTAGATTTGCACTTGTCTTCTTGTCGGCTTGATAGAGTCAAATCTGTAGAAAATGGATTGTAGGTTGTCTCCAAGCTTGAAATAGGGTTTGTTGACTTGAAATACTTTGTTGAGTTCTTGTCCACTTTTCAACACCTAATTGCTTGACAATTTTGCATATAAAATTCTGCAAACACACATGCAAAAGGGGAAAAATGGTTAAGGGTTAGAGTATAGGGATTTTCCTTGGTCAAATCCCACTTTGGTAATCAAACCCTTAATGAAGAAATGAAATGAAATGAGCAAGGAATGATGAATAAAAAACATGCAAATGTCCTTAACTCACAACAACCTTGTTGAAGAAATCTGAAGCTATGTCAATGGCTACTCCAAGATGCTTGATTGAATGATGCAAAGTGCTCAAATGCTAATTGATGATTAGTGAATGCAAGTGAATGAGATATAAAATGAGGAGAAAACACTTATTTATACACATCTATTCCCTAATAACCCAATGATACCTCATCACAGGCCGACATAAGGTAACTTTAAATAAAAACTCGAAAGAAAATTTGAATTATTTTGGTTTTGGAGCCAATAGGGACTCATTCACCACCCATAGAGAATGGGTCTCACCTTGGGATTGTAAGTGGGTGTCGGGAATTGAGTTGCATTTAATGTTTGTTTTTGGGTTTACACTAAAAAATACACTTAATTAAGCCTTATGAGTGCATAAAGGGGTCAAATAAAGCATAATAAAGCTGTAAATAGTGAAATTAAGCCTAGAAAAGTATGAAATATTGTTACAAGACTTTACAACACTTTAAAATAGGACTTGATAAGTGATGAAAAGGTGATTTTTAGGTGAATTATAATGAAAAGAGTCTAGAAAAGTGTTACAACACCTCACAACACCTTCACAAGACGTCATATTTTGCATATTTAGGACCTAATGTGAATGCATAAGTTACATTGCAACATTAAATCAAAGCAAGACAAGTAAAAATCACAAGAGAAAGACCTAAAAGACCATGAAAATGTCAATGATCCATTTTTCTATGGTACACATATAGACCCATCTATGGGTCATATTGCCCCTAAATAGCTGTAAACACGCTTAAATATCCTTAAATAAATTATAATAATGATAAATATCATAAGGGAAAGTTTAAATCATGAGAAATTGATAATGAAGAATATTTATGAAAGGTTATAAGGAAAAGAAAGAGGAAAGTGTATTAAAAGGCTATATACATAAGGGAAGGTGGGAGAGAAAGTCATGAAGCATACATGTATTAGTGTGAGAGATATATGAGGTAAATGGAATAGATAGGAGTGAGAGATAAAGGAAATAGATGAGTAAGATAGAAGATGTAAGATAAAATAATGTAATAGAATTGAGATAGAATAGTATAAGGATTAAGATGATTGATGTATAAGTTAACATTTTATTAGATATATGATGAGATATGAGAATATAATATATCACATGTTAATCTAATAGATTTATAAGTTGTTATAATTTATGTTTAATGTGTGTGTGAATATAGTTAATTTTTATTGTTCTTTCCTCTTGCAACCTTCTATAGCTCATCACATAATTTCATATCTTCCTCTCATTGCTTTTACTAAACAATATAAAAGATCCTTGATTTGTATTAGTTCTAAAAAATATGGTTAGATGTAAAGATGCCTCTAATATGATGATGCCCCTTGATTGCTCCTTATTAATTCAAAATGATATGTGAATGATTGCTAATTTATTGCTTGAGTTATCAAGCTATTAATGCCTTAGGGTTGGATATTATTTGACCCACTCACTATGACTAAGAAAGATAAATTAAATGTGTAGAAAATTACATGATATCAACCTAAGGAAAATAAAAAAATTGCACATAACAAAATGGATGAAATCACTATTACAATTCTATACATAAAAATAATGATCTTTCTTTTTTTCTATAATTTTGTGTATTTATTATTTACTTAGAGTTTCACTCCACAAAATGGATGGAATAATTATTGTAATTATATCAATATAAAACTATAATATTATTTTTTCTATAATTTTGTGTGTCTATTAGTTACCTCAAATATCACTCCTTTTGTCTCTAAACCTACACTAATGTAAAGGTGCTACTACTTACAAACATCTTCAAGGGACTTGTTATGGTACTCTATGGAAGTGTCTAACTTCCCTCTTTTCCTTGGTTCCCTTGTTCTTATTTTCATAATTTATAATGACTAGATAAACATATATCAAAATGGAAGGAGTTCGATGTAGAGGCATTTGTAGTTTGATGATGCTCCTTGAAAACTCCTTACTAATTTAGGATAATATGTGAACAACTGCTAATTGTGCATTCTTGAGTTATAAAGCTATTGGTGCCTTAAGGATGTTCTTTAAATAGAAAACCCTAAGTTCTTAGATCAAAAATTTTATGCTCAAGATAATAAGAAATTATCACATTTGACTCAAGAAATATAAAATTGTGTGTTAATCAAGGTGAATAGAATCATCGGTATAGAATTGCACTAGTGCTTTTTTCTAAAGGATATTTGTCAATGTACCAATGGTATTGAAAATAACAAAAGGGTTGGGATCATAAATGGGTCTAGACCACTACAAATGTATGAGATGAAGAATGCCAAGATACTAGAGTATGAAACAACTTCCACAAGTGAAACAAAATAAGTGCAATAATATGTCTATCAATATATAATAAATATTGTGTAAATAAAATGATCAAGCCTTCCATATATAAGCAAGGATGATAAGGTGAGAAGGTAGGGATGCAACTCTGACTACCTCTCCAAAGATGGGAAAGTTGTGCGATCACTTGATAAGTGGGTGAGAAAGTGGCAAGTGTACATGCAATAGGTTTCTCAAGTCATGAGAACACATGTCCCAATGCTATGGAGTGAGACAAAAAGTAAAAGAAGCCTAGGTAAAATTAACCTTAGTGTGAATAGGTCAATCCTAGAAAGATGATTGTTAGCATAGCATAATTTAGTGATGTGTATTACATTGTTGGATGTGCCAGTTTCAACGATTATGCAATTGGTTTAATTGCATTCTTATTTATATGCATATATGTAGTTCATTGAAAACTTACCACAATATTCATATCAAGCATTTTCCCAACATTTGGTATCATAGCATGTTTCAATACCTGTGCATTACAATATGTAAGGCGATGGAAGAGGTTTAGCAAGGACAACGCCACCACAGGAGGCAACCATTCCTGGCTTCTGGAACAGCTAGTTTGATAGGCCGCAAACTCTTGTATTTGGGTGTGGTCCATACAAGAAGGTCATGAGTGCCACATTTTGGTATTTGGGTGATAGCCTTCTTTCTACTGCTATGCCCTTGTTTTTTTTTCTCAGATGAAGAGACCACCTCACATTTCGTCACTAGTAGGGGATTATCTGCACTGCCCTTAGAATTAGAATATAGATTGGAGCCTTGCAATCTGTGCCTCTCTTGATTCATTGCATTGTTAGGCATGATTTCAAGGAATACAAACTCTCTTGTAATTTTACTATCCATCTACATCGTTGTTAATCTGCTCTTGTCATCTGTCAATCACTTTGAAGCTACAATTTATTTTCAGAGTTTTAAATCATAGGTGAAATAAAAGGGTGGCATTGCTTCCTTTAGTAGTGAAATAATGGCTTTATTGAAGGAAAAGGTAATCCATGATCGCAAGCAAGGAATGGAGGCTCAAAGGTAATTCATGATCTTTGCTTTTGATTCAATATTATGATCTTTGTTGCCCGCCCTATAACTACAAAGTAAATATTAGTTTAAATTATTTGATACGAATAAAAATTGGAGATTTGGCATTTAAGGGCTATCTAAGAAGGTTCAAGAAAACCAATAAATGCAAGATTTAGGGTCTTTTAGAAACAATCAAGCTCAATCCACAAGCTAATTTTTTGCAATACAAGTTGCTTAAAGGAGTATCATTAGGAATTTGTTTGAGGCATACTTAAAGCTCTATTTTTCAATGAGAAAGGGTGATTTTTTCTTTGTAAGAAGTGAAATGCATAGCATGGAGTTCAAAGTAATATATATTCTTACTATTGGTATTCAAGAGAGTGAATTTATGATGATATTTGAATTGCTTTTGGAGAAGCCTAATTCAAAGAGGGGATTGCTCTTTGGCTATATCAAGGGTGGTTATACTAGAAATAAGAACATTATAAATGTTATTCAAACTATAATAATTGGGCCTATCCTTTCTACAACTTATGAGGCTTCCAAAGACTCATCCAAGAAGTCTTCAAATGGTTAAACTATGGTAGGGTCACATTGGAGGCTAGTGGCACCAGAGGATGGAAGAATTTCCATCATCTCAAGTTAGCTTCTTGCTTTGAGATGATGCTTTACATGAGAAATGTTTTTGGATTTAGTTTCTTGTTTTTACTTGTTGTTGACAGATTTGAAGAATACATATATTGTGAAGTTTGGTTTTTGGAGACAAGTAAGGGGTTTGGTGTAGAGCTCAATATTGATGGTTTTCCAACAAGCACTTGAGGTTGTGATCGAGAATTATACCCTTTTGAGGGTCATCAAACAACTTGATGGAGCCATGTGTTTGGAGAGCTTAATATGGATTGTTGTCGAATGATTTGAGAATTTGTGATTCAAGAGTTCATGGGAGAAAGAACTCAGGAATTCAGCTAGGGGCTACACCTTTTCAAGGGTCACAAGACAACTTGATGGAGCTCCACCTGATTCAAGATTTGTTTCTTCAATGAAGATCTTCACAAAGATGTATATGCATTTTGTAATCAACAAGTTTTGTTATGTAAGCCTTAAGGGGGGGTCCCTTGGCAAAGTGAATAAGAGCTTTTAGGGGATACATTTGTAGGAACAATGTGATAAGGGGGGGAATGTTAGCGAATGTTAGCATAGCATAGTTTAGTGATGTGTATTACATTGTTGGTTGTGCCAATTTCAACGGTTATGCACTTAGTTTAATTGCATTTCTTGTTTATATGCACACATATAGGTCATTGAACACTTACCACAATATTCAGATCGATCATTTTTCCAACAGTGATATCCTATCTAGATGGATAAAGGCACTATTTACACTAACTGGGATCAACTTATATATTTTAACTCTCATATTAAACTCTAGGACAACATACTTAATGACAAGGCCAAAATAAACACAACATAAGAGAAGAAAAATGTATAGTATTCACCTTAACATTTTAAAGCAATATTAATTTATAGGTAGTTACGGAAAGGGAGCAACATTAGTTAAAATGATGATAAAAGGATAATAAGAAAACAGGACTAAAAACCATATAATAAAATATACCTAAAATGTTTCATGTGTGAATTTTATTTTGTTGGAGGGTTTTATATCAGACCCACATAATTGTTTAGCTATTTGATATGAAAGCACAAGCCTTAGGTTAAAATCTCTTTGATTGAGAGTTAATGATTGATGGATATTCATTCTGCCAAAATCACTTAGAGTATGATCCTAACTTCATCCTTTATGATATAAGCACCTTACAATCAATAAGACTTGATTCTTGATGTGCACATCCATAAACATTTAACTTCAATTTTCATACAAACCAAAAAAACCATTTCCTAACCATTCAGTAATTAAGAGTTGTATAAACACTGCGTTTCATTTAAAATAATGGAAAAATCTTCCTCGTGTGCTTTGCTCTCCATTTACTCCCTGTTTATGTTTCCTATAAGTTGTTAAAGCCAAAACAATCCATGTCTCATAATGTCATAATACAACATTCTGTGCTATTGCAATTAAAACATCATTTGAGTAAAACTTGATCTCTCAGTCCAAGCCGTGGTTTGAGCTATATTTTATACTACGCGAGACACATAAGATGTATTTACAACCTCAACGTATGCAAGGCGTTTTCTTGTAAACATTCTATGACACGAATTATACAGAATAGTTGTGTCTTTCATTATTATTATTACATTTAAGTTTTCCACTAGCTGCATAATCTTTGATTTCCTCAAATTTTTAGCGAAATAGTTACTTCATATTTGTTCATACTTGGCGTGTATTTTAAGAAAGAACTGGTCAGGGGCCTGTGTTCGGCTATTCTTACAGAATCATCAACTTAGTTTAGAAGGCCTGCAAATAAAATATGTGACGTAATTGTATTTGTAAAGGAAATATACATCCCTTCAACGGTAAGCTGTATTTCTAGTACTGCTTATTTTATTGTATACATATCATAGAGTATAATAACTATCGTTTTAAACAGAGCAAACTGAAGAGCTACTGCGAAACTCTGCATATACTTTAGGGAATGGCAGAATGCCCTCCTCCGCCAATGCCCCCACCACCGCCTGCACCACCACCTCCACCCACTCTTCCTCCGCCTCCAACTCCTCCACCACCACCAATTCCGCCTCCTCCACCGAATCCACCGCCACCGCCAGCTCCTCCTCCCGCCCCACCTCCAGCTCCTCCGCCAGCTCCTCCCCCAGCCCCACCTCCAGCCCCACCTCCTACTCCTCCGCCAGCTCCTCCTCCACCACCAATGCCTCCCCCACCGCCGGCTCCTCCTCCACCACCAGAACCTCCACCAGCACCCCCGCCGCCGCCAATTCCTCCTCCATGACCTCTGCCATGTCCACCCTTAAAGAGATGCTCAACATGCCTTACTCTGCTGCTGCAAACATCTCCCACAAGTAAAAGCACTGCGAATGCTACCACCACAAACCCAAGCCTCGATTCCATCGTTATGAAGACGTCAAATTGTGAATGCTCTTATGGACCAATCTGTATGGCTTTTATAGACATAGGAAGCTTAGGATAGGCTAGCCGATTAAATTGGATCGTTGACTGCAATTAATGTAGTCGTCTAGTAGGGTGGATTATTGCCTTTGTATTGATTTTTGCCATTAAGAGACTTGTCAATTGAACAACATTCTCAACTGTCCCAGAGACCAACTTACTGCAATCACACTATGTCTGTTTTTCAGCAGTTCCAGCGAACGTGACGATGTCTCTCCCGCCATCAGTTAGGCGATGCTTGTGAATTCTTTATCTTTTAATGGCTAGAACGTCTTTTGTCGCCGCTGTGGTGTAGATTGTTATGTTACCCATTAATATTCTATATTACATATCCTCTTCTGTGATTAGTGAAAGTTTTGGATTACATATACTCTGTGTTTGAGATTGTCAGCGCTTCTCATTACGTTGAAATAACATTTAAAATTAATATAAATCGTATCTCACAAAGTTTAATGGAGTAAACTCCCTTTTACACAAATCGAGGGCAAATAAACATATATACAATCAAATAAATCTAAATTTATGTGTTGGTTAATAAGTCAACAATAAATAAATTGGATAATGATTAGAGACAACATACATTGACTTGTACTTGTCTGATTCTAATGAAGATTATGATTATTTGTTTCTCATAAACACTTTTTTTTGGGTGCTTTTTTTCTTTTAATCACTTACAAATTTCTAATATTCAATATATAAATTGCATAAATGAATGAATTTAAATATTAAGACATAATAACAATTTACAAATATATGTACCAAGTCAACTTCTAATGGCTGGCTAAAAGAGATGGGAATATTATAATTTCAATATTAAAACATAATTTTTTTTTTCAACTATAAGTCACTCAAGATTGATTGCAAAAAAAAAGTCGAAGATTTTATAATCAAGAATAGTTGTAGGGAATGTTTAGAACGAGTGCAAGTGAGGATGATTTAAGATTGAATGCATGAAAATAAGTATAAACGAATGTGAAATGGATAGGAATAAGTATTAGGTTTTGAGCCAAACTTAATACAAGTGTGTGCCATTGTCAATATGTAATTCTATTAAGATATTCGATCAAAATGGACCCAAAACTAAATGGGAATTAGCATAGGTATGTAAGTTTCACCATTGCATATGAATCTAATGTGATTGGACTTTTTTAAGTATATTAACATTCTCAATAATGCAATAAAAGTAGGTATTCAAATATTTGAAAAGGATATTTAGTCTATGTAAAATAATAAAGCATTCTTTATTGCACTCTTTTAATCGGCATGAGCACTCTATAAGAATCTTCAAAATAACTAAAATTTCTACAATGAGTAGCTTATATTACACAAGTGAATTGGGTATAAATAATAAATAATTTCATTTATTTATTAAAATAATAAGTAGAGAGAGAAAGATGAAAAATTTCACTTATATAAAAAGATATAAAAATATTCTACTTGATTGCATGATAATGTGATAAGAACCATTTGATATGGCCAAGTGAGTATGCTTAATTGTGAAAAATATAATCTACTTAATCGTAATAATGTCATAAACCTCTCCTTCTTTGTGAGTGTGTAATATGACCAAGGTTGCTCTAAGTACAACAAATAATCTATGTATAACATAGGTCATTACTTGAAGTCTAATTATAAGAAAGGTTAGTGCAATACATGCTCACTCCATTTGGTTACATACATATCATCTAAGTAATTGGAAGTGAGAGGAAAATGAATGTGATAATGTAAATGATGTTTTCAAATATGTGTAAAATCATGTAGGAAATGTCATATATAGCATTATGTGATAAAAAAATAATGAATATAAAAATTATAAATATGTACCTTAAATATTAGATAGTACACATGGGTGTTTTCACCTAGTTGGGGGACAAATGAGTGAAATTGTTTTGGGATAAATATGTATGTAATTTAAAAAAAAAAACATGAAATAATTCATACATATTATAGTGTTTTTGATTAGTTAAGTCCTTTTTCCTAGAGCTGTGAACCAAAAGAGGGTTTTGAAAGGTCCCCAAAACTATGCACACCAAGAAAAAGGAACAACCATATGAGACTAGAAAACAAAAAAAAATACAAAGAACCTAGCAAAAAACCAAAGAGACCCCAATGAAACAATAGAGTCTCAACAAAGGAGTAGCCCAAACTTGATCATGGAGGTTTAAAGCCAAACCTAGCCAATGGATTTTGGTGAGGAGTAGAGTCATGGTCCTCAAGTTCCAACCTTGAAGAGGAACCAAATTTTACCACTTGAAGCTTAATTTTATCTTTGGGCATAATCCTATCATTTTGTGCATATCCCCACACTTCCTCCATTAGAATCACCACTTTATCAACAAGCTAATTTTTTTTATTGTATTATGTTTTTCTTTAACAACATTTTAACTATCTCTACCAACCATAGGAGGAGAAATTCTACCATTTATTTGATAATGGTGATGTTCTTTGGCACCTTGAAAGGAATAGAATAAGTGCCCAACTCTATCGCAATACATGCAAACTTTTAATGAGGAATCATATTATATTTTTTCTCCAAAGTACAATATTTGGAGCAATTTTTTATATCCTTTGATAGCTTTCTATTAGTTTAAACACAAACATTGAATATATTTGTTATTTTTCCAGCAGAACCTTAGAGTTCTCTAAGGAGTAGCTCACTCCTATAATGAAGAAATTGCAAGGCTAGTGGCCAATAAAATGAGTACAAGATTTTGAGGCTTTACTCCTACATTTTAGGCTCTGTGGAACCTAGGAGGGTGTTCCATATTGTGCTTATGTGAGGTGAATCCAATTGATAACACATTTATTCATAGACTTATTCCTACACATTACAGACAATGTACTTCACTGAAGGTTTGGCAGACCTTTAAGCAGATAATTACCTATTTCCTAGGAAATAGGGGTAGCTCAAACCTCTACTATACTTGAAAATATTTTAAATGAATGTTGTTCTTATTTCAAGTCTATGGCCAGTTATGCTAATTACTCATTTTTATGCAAGAGTTTCTAACAAACAAACCGGTGTTTCATCAATTGGAGTAGCGAAGTCAAATTTATAAGAACTAGTAATATATGTTAGCTACTTAATTCAGAGATAGGAGGACTATTTTCGTAGTGATTTTCATTTATTAAAACTCACAATGCCTAAAAACACTCACACCTTATAAATCCTATGCAATTCCTTACAAAATCTATAACCCTCCTTAAGCATTTTTAATCAACTCTTTGAGTTAAAGCTAAAATATAATCATACATTCAATGGAACAATTTAAGATAAATGATAACACCATTAGTATTTTCATTCATAACTTGTGAGAAAAATACATAGGAGAGTGTTTGTTTCCAGACTAATATTTTTTTCGATATCAGTAGCTTCTATAAAACTATTTTAAAACTATTACATACAGGACTCATACCCAAGACAACCTATTGTTCTATTCATCTATATTCTTTACAAAGTGCCTTTCTTGAACTTAGCTTTCACCTAAAACCCTGTTGAGACTTAAAAATCAGACCCTTTGTAATGAGCCCCGAAATCCCTTTTATAGAACAAGGGAGCAACAAGCATCATGCTCAATTACATTACATTTCATTTCATTTGAAGATCATTTACACCAAAATTTGAGATGTCCTTAGCTAGTTATATGCACTCATTACGGAAAATGGAAGATTAAAAGAAAAAATTCCACATCCTTTGCATGAAGACATGCCATCTCCTCAAAAGGAAATGATTGTTACTGCAACAACATCGAATACTCATCCTTGTTGACCAAAGAAGATTCTCCTCTCGTAGCTCTAGAAAAAACTTGCATACCACCTAGAAAAAGCTTACTTGCCACCAAGGTTAGAAAGTCTGGCACTTCTCCAACACACCGACCTAAAAATTTTTGACATCAACACTAGAAACAAGAAATCACATGAATGTTGAATAGGATAATCCTTACAAAAGGGCTATTGTGTCATCAAAAACAAAAATGGGGCAGAGTCATTAGCCTCAAAGGATACTTTCCCACATCTTGTTTGTGGTGGAAATGGAGGAATCGTCACCACCTCCTCGTCAGAGTCTTAAGAAGGTACCAGGGACTGGGAGAGTGGATAATGGTCACACATCGGATCAGTGTCACCCTCACTTTCTGAAGGGCTATTGAAAACATCATTGGGAGAGTTACGTCTTCCCAGATAAGCCTTACAATACTTGCACCTTTTCTTTTCCTTCTTTTTATATTCCACCAGCCTTTTCCCTTTGAACTTGACTAGTTATTCTGAAACAGTTTGGCTACTTAGGCGGTAGTTACTTTTGACACAATACTTCTTGAATTTCCTATGTCCCCTTATAATATTTGGTGTATCAAGAGCTCCTTATGTCTCAATTTCATTCTCAAGAGAATTCTCCTTAGAATTGATCAAACTCAATCTCCTAGACCTTTGGATTGGCCTAACAGATTCTCTCGACTTATTCATCTTCTCAATGATAAGAACCAAAAAACCTTCACCAATTCTTCTCTCAGACTCAAACTCAATTGTTAGTGTTTGAATGTAATTTTTGAATGAAAAATATGGCCATCAATCCTCATTATATAGAGCCATGCAAGTGTACCAACCATTAATACTCAAAGAAAACTTGAGCGCGGGAGCTGACAATAGTCTATTGTGATCCTTTTTAGTCTCAACTGTTGATCATGTTTAAAAAAATAAATCAATAGATATATTACCTGTGCAACTAATTGTAACCAAGTTTTAATTATTCTTTTAATGACTTTTCTTGATCATAAAATCCCTGAGTAGATATACATCCACTCTATACACATATTTAAACCACATACTTAGCATCAATTAAATTTTTTTGTGCTATAATTACTTGCTTACCTGTGGGAATTAATTCACTTGTATTTCTTCGTAGCATAACAATGGGGAATGATCTTAATCTGATCTAAAAATATTGGTTCGTACATTGCCTTGCTTTATTTTCACCTTCCCACACGTATCAATAACTGTCAGAATTGACAACTAAAATCCCAAACATGTGCTTCAAAGAGTAATCTAAAAAATGGAGCCATTTGGAAATAGTACCCTCTCGGCCAAATTTAGCAACCTTCCAATTCCACTAGAGTCTGTCGGAACCTTTTAGAATGTCCACATGGCACTTGCCCGTTGCACATATAGGACACAGACAGGGCCCTCATGGGATGATAGGGAGAGATTAGGATTGACCCACGTAACCCATCATCGACTATCGATCTCCTTGCTTATGAAGCAATAACCTTCTTCAAATCCTAGTGGGTCCCACAAAAGTGACAAGTGTCGTTCAATCCACTAGCCCATGTAACTGTCTTTCCTTACTAATTTAGATGGATGGGCACATGAGGAATGGTCCCGATGAGAACACATGTTGCATTGTTCATCATTGATCTTTATTAAAACCATGTCTACTTCCCTTCTAGAAACACTGGTCCCACCATTTGATAGTAACACATCGCCATCACTTGCTAGCCCGTGTATTTAAAATAACACAAAATAAACCAACACGGGTGTGCAGGGAGTGGTCAAGATGTGGCCACATCTCAAAAATACAACCGTTGATCCTTTTTGAATGGTGCCAACTACGTTCACCAAAGAGACTAGGCCCACCAATACACTAGACACATGGCTGAAGCCTGTCAGCCCGTGTGAATAAAACAAGAAGAAAGAAATAAACTAGGGCACATAGGGAATGACTGGGATCAACTCCTGATAATCGAACAACCAACATGAAGTCCTAACTGTACACATACCGTAAAAGTTAGCTTAAAAGGGGGCCATCTAGTGCAGGAGCACCAGGCAAAGGATTATTTTGTTTTTGAGTTATTTAATTTTGTGGTGCTATCATAAGGTCATTTTGACCATTATTTTAGGTGCTTAGGGTTGTTTTTGGTCTTTGGAAAATAGGGTGTCAAGTTTTGAATGAGTTTAGAGGCTCACTTTGTTAAATAGTGAAAAATTGTAAAATGTCTGAAAACACAGCGGGTTTTACAAAAAGACATTTTTAGGTCATTTAAGCCTCGACCCAAGAGCCTAAATTGTTGGGAAGGAATATTTAAGGTATTCCACGACCTATTTGGTGAGTTAGAAGTTCTTTGTACAGACTGTTTTTCCAGAAATTAAAGAAAACAGCTTTCTTGTCTTATTTTCTGTGTTTTTCTATTCTTGTTTGCAAGATAGCAGTTAAATGAATTAAAAGAGGCATTTTGTAAGTTTTTTTAGCATGTAGAGAAGCCTCTGGAAGTTTTGTTAAGGCACATTTGATAGCTGTTTCATCATTTTCACACATTCTTGTAAAATCTGTGTTTTTCCCTTATTTGCTGTTTTGACTGGAACTGTGTAAAAATGGAGTTCTAGGCTGCATTCCCTCTGTACCTGGAAGTATGGAATTGTTGGGAACATGGTCAGGCTCCATATCTGTACATATTTTAGTGGTAGGTGCTAGGTTTTCTTTGGTTGCAGGAGTTATGAGAAAAGTCTTGCCCTAGGCGAGCCAATGAAGAGCCCGGCTAGGAAAGGCTGCAGAACAGCGTTGATAACTTGCAGGGGAGAAAAGATTTTCAAAAAATTATTTTTGGAGAATTTAGGGGAAGGTCTTGGCCACGTGTGGTACCAAGGAGGAGAGCCCAGCAATCTGTTTAGGAGGAGAACTTTTCACCAGTCCTAAAACTGGTTCTGGACAATTAGAAACCCTAGTTTTCTGGGTAGTGTTTGCATGAGGGCAAAGAACGGCTTGGATAGAGCCAAGACCATAGAAATATTGAAGCTGTAGACAAGGGAAACAAATTTCCTAAGCCAAGAACCACGTTTCTTTGGTGGGTTTAAGAGGGAAAAGCAATTTACCCCTGTTCAGAGACCAAATAGTGGCTCAAGAGCAAAACCTTTGGAATAGGCTTCATGCAAGTGTTGGTAAGATGGAGTCCAAGTGAAGTTCCAGAAACCCTAGGAGGTTGTTTTGGAGTTTTGGAAAACATTCCCTCACCCCTGCAAGATTCGTTCATGTATTGAGGGAGGATTAGTCTTTTGGATGGATAAAAGGCTAAGAAGGAAAGGAGCCATAGCACCAAGATTTGGCTTGGTAGTTGCAAACTTGACAAGATAGTGAGGTTGGCAGGAGAACCAGGGGAACTTAGAAAAGATAGAGTTCCTATAGGTTAGGGTGGAACAGAAATTTCACCAAGGAGGTCTATGTCAAGGCCTAGCACAGGAAACTGTGACTGTTTCCTGCAGCATCTGAAAATAGTGTAACTGATTCCTGCAGCTTCCAGGAATCTGTGATTGCTTCCTGTAGCCTCCCTATCACCATCTCTAGGCCAACGAGAATTTGACCCTAAGGAATGAGGATTTAAGACTTAAGTCACTAAAAGGAAAATCAAGCCTGACCATAGAAATTTTTTAAACAATAATAAAAAATGATCAAGGTGACCAACAATCCTAAACTTTGGGGGCTGGTGAATACAATGACATCGATGGCATAAGAGGTAACTTAAACAACTGGAGACCAATAATATCAGGTCAATGAAATAATATAACAATCAAGAGCTTTTGGATTCATAGGCCAATTCTGAAGGTTTTTAAATCATAAAGACCCTAACACAGTGATGAAGACATGACCCTAAGTCAGGAATGAGGGTCCAAGCCAAATTTTACACAATTGTAAAATGGAACCAAGAAATTTTTGATGGGTTCCATCAGTGGCTCCTATTGGGGACACATTCCTCTTGCAGGCATGGTGAGATCCCAAAATCATTGGGTGAAATAGACCAGGCACAAAAGACAAAAGCAAAAAAAACCAAAATATGTACAATTTTTTACATAGGCCCAAAAGGCTTGAAAAGGGAGATCCAATCTCCACTTTGTTTGAAGCCTTCTCCTGAGGTGAAAATTTTAGTATGCACTTTACAATCTAAGTAGGCTTCATTTCCACCTTGGTGGCACTAGGCCATTGAAACTTAGGGTTGATTCTTGCTCCTGTCAAAAACCAATCTATTGAAAGAATTGATTTCCTTCAACCCACATTTACCTTTTCCATACCCTTCTTACAAGAAGGAATATGTGGATACCCTTGGAGTCAGATTCCTGATTACAAACATTGTTACTAGAAATTTTCTCAATTTTTCTAAGTATATCATTGCCAGTGTAATCTCTATCATTCTGTATTGTATTATTAGGCACAAACTAATTTTTTTTATCATTACATGACATATATTTATATTGAAAATAACATTCTTTTCTTTGCATTTTATTGTCATGCTCCACTAAAACATCTCCCAACTAAACTGGGAACTCAAAGTATTCATATTCTTTCAAGTAATCAACATCATAATACTCATCTTTATCTGCAAAATTTGTATCAAATGTGAAATAGTCATATGTAACATCCTTCAAAAGCTTATCAATATGTTTCTTTGTTTGTTCAAGGCCACATTCTAACCATGTATCAAGTGCATCATCAGAATTTTTAGCAAAAAGTGTATTTTCTCTACACCAATAAGTATCATTATTCATTATCTCTAGTGAAGATGGAGGCTCATCAAATAAAGGGTTTTCCCTTATATTCATTTTTGATATAAAAAGCTCAGCCTCCTCATTATGAAGATCTAAATCCTTCAAGTTATCATTATCTTTAGAATCACAAAAATCACTAGAAGAGGATATAGATAGATTTTCAACTTCATCTACATCTTCGACAAGTAAAATCTCTGGCTCTTACTCTGAAAATTCTTCATAGGAAGAGAGTTGTTCGTTCTAGGAAAAAATATGTTTCCACTATCATATTTCTCATTTGTAATGAAGAATTCAATATTTCTCTTATGAGAAAAACCCCGACTATTAGAGGAGTGATCATTCTCAATGTCATCATCATCATTATTATAGCAAGGAGACTCATCAACACTGAAACTATGTTCAAAATCTTCAAATTGATTGCACAATGTTGTGCCTTCCATTGGATTACTAGTGCTAGAATATTCAAAGGAATTGAAACCACACATTTCATTTTCTTCACTAAGATGCACATTTTAAATGTTCACTATAATCTCTTCTTATTTATGTGATATCTCATTACTTAACTCATATGGAGTAGCTAAATCATTATCATTGTAGATTGAAAACATAGTAGCCTTTTTATGACCATCTATAATTTTTTCAAAACAAGAAATGTATTCACATACTTGGTCAAGCCTAACTAGCTTCAACTCCTTTGGTAGAGCACTCAAACCTGGTTCATAAGATTCATAAAAGAAATCAATGCATATTGCATTTTTCAGGTCTAAAGCATTCAAGAATTGAAGATAGAGTATCCATAAATCTTGCATAAAGGTCATATGATGATTCTCCTTCATGTCTTCTTATACAAGAGAGATCTTGAATAGGGGCTATAATATTACAAATTCATGCAACTTCTTGAAGATCTATTTGGGAGTCTATGTGATCAATATTATGGAATTTGATGTGTAAGCTGAAACAATAGGGGTGGAGGTGTTTTCACAATCATCTTTAATTTTCAACTTACACTTCTTATCAACATTTAGTATCTCAAGGAAGTAAACACCTGCAAAAAAATATCTCCTTTGCATTCCATATTTCAAGTTATTTTCAATGTTCATGGCCATCCCATATGCTTGATACAAAGTTTTAGGATCCTTATCTCTTAGCAAATAGCTCATCTTATTATCAAAATCTCCCAAATAAACAACCAAACATACCACATCACTTAGTACCATACCTTTAGGAATATCCCTCAATGTTTTAGTAAATCTTTGGTT
This sequence comes from Sequoia sempervirens, assembly GCA_007258455.2. NCBI lineage: Eukaryota > Viridiplantae > Streptophyta > Pinopsida > Cupressales > Cupressaceae > Sequoia > Sequoia sempervirens. The sequence goes on along the minus strand of VDFB02018813.1, from coordinate 118,515 downwards.
AAATGCTGGGATTAGATCATCCTCTTCTTTCTCAATATTCATAAATCTATTAAGCATGGAGCTAGCATTGATTCTTTCACCAAAATTTCTCTAGAAATGTTGATTTGAATTCACTCCAAGAATAAACAAAGCAAGTTGGTAAATCAGAAAACTAGTCCCTTAGATCTCCTTTCAAAGATTGAACAAATAATCTCATAACCACATCCTCATGATCTATCTCATAGTGATCCATTAGATTGTTAAATTCTTGCAAATGTTTATTTTTTGCCTCATTCTTTGTACCATTGCATTTTGGTAAATATTCCCCGATGTTAGATGGAATAATATTTGGGTTACCATTAATTCCAATGAAATTAATAGCTCTATATATTTCAGAGTTAAAACTTCTCTTACATCATGACTGGAGCTGATTACAAACCATGGTTGCACTAGGAACCATACAAAGGTGTATATATTGATGATATACTTTCTTATACCCATACAAGATTTTCATATCAATATTGTAATTACAAAGGGCACATCCAAGTTATTTTACAACATAATCTTAAGATTTTATAATGTAGATTTCTACCTTTATTTTCTTAAGATCTTTTGAATGAATTTCTCCAAAATAATTTATACTTCACTTCACAATAGATTTTGCAATCTAGTAATATAGAAGTATATATAACAAATCACTACTATTCCCTCTCTCAGTGCTTATTCACTTAATAGGGAACCAAATTTTTCATGAGTTTGAAATGTGATCTTCATATACAAAATTTATGCTTCTTGAAAACCAACATATGAAGAATACCTAGATATATTGCAGCTGTTGTAGATTTTTCTTCTTGATTGGAATTATTGTAGATCTAAAATTATCTTCACATCTTCAATAGGTTCTTTAGACAGAGTTTCCACCTCTCTTCATAGAGGATTGAATTTCAAGCAACATGAATCTCCTTTAAGAATGAATTTCATTTTGGGTCTTTTCCCATAGTAGAGTCACACATAAATTCTTTAACATCACTACGATAGAATCATTTCCAGGTCTGAAAAGTTCTTAATATTTAAACTAGATGTCCAAACTCACCAAACTCTTGACTCTTAAGGATAGATGATCTTCTATCAAAATATTCTCAAATTTGTCCCCAATAGAGTCACCATTTCTATTGGTTATTTTTCCAATAGAAACTTAGAGTTCTCTAAGGAGTAGCTAGCTCCTATAATGAAGAAACTGCAAGACTAGTGGCCAACACAATGACTAAAGGATTTTAGGATTTTGAGGTCTTTACTCCTACATTTTAGGCTCTATGGGACCTAGGAGGGTGTTCCATATTATATTTACGTGAGGTGTATCTAGTTGATAACACATTTATTCATTGATTTATTCCTACACATTGAAAATAATGTACTTCACTAAAGGTTTGGTAGACCTTTAAGCAGATAATTACCTATTTGCTAGGAAACAGGGGTAGCTCAAACCCCTACTATACCTGAAAAGATTTTAAATGATTTTTTTTCTTATTTCAAGTCTATGGTCAGGTATGCTAATTACTCATTTTCATGCAAGATTTTCTAACAAACAGACCAATGTTTCATCAATTGGAGCAACAAAGTCAAATATATAAGAACCAGTAATATATGTAAGCTACTTAATTAAGAGACGAGAGGACTATTTTCATAGTGCTAAATTGCATTTATGAAAACTCACAATTCCTGAAAACACTCACTTCTTATAAATCCTATGCAATTCCTTACAAAATCTATAACCCTCCTTAAGCATTTTTAATCAACTCTTTGAGTTAAAGCTAAAATAGAATCATACATTCAATGGAACAATTGAAGATAAATGAAAAAACCATTAGTATTTTCATTCATAACTTGTGAGAAAAATACATAGGAGAGTGTTTGTTTCCAGAATAATATTTGTTTCGATATCAATAACTTCTATAAAATTATTTTAAGACTATTACATATAGGACTCATACCCAAGTCAACCTACTATTGTATTCATCCATATTATTTACAAAGTGCCTTTCTTGAACTTAGCTTTCACCTAAAACCCTATTGAGACTTAAAAATCAGATCCTTTGTAATGATCCTTGAAATCCCTTTTATAGAACAAGGGAGCAACAAGCATTAGAATCAATTAAATTACATTTCATTCATTTGAAGATCATTTGCACTAAAATTTGAGACGTGCTCAGTTAGTTATAGGCACTCATTGAAGAAAATGGAAGAGTAAAAGATCAAATTCCACATCCTTTGCATGAAGACATGCCAGCTCCTCAAAAGGAAAAGATTGTTACTACAACAACATTGAATCCTCATCCTTGTTGACCAAAGAAAATTCTCCACTCGCAGCTCTAGCAAAAACTTGCATACCACTCAGAAAAAGCCTACATGCTGCCAAGGTTAGAAAGTATGAAACTACTCCAACACACTAGCTTGAAAAATTTCCACATCAACACTAGAAACAATAAATCAAATGAATGTTGAATAGGAAATTCATGAAAAAAGGGCTATGGTGTCATAAAAAAAAAAATGGCACAGAGTCATCACTCTGAGTCATCAGTCTCAGAGGATACTCACCCACATCTTATTCATGGTGGAACTGGAGGAACTGTCACCACCTCCTCTTCAGAGTCTTCAGCAGGTACCAGGGAGAGTGGATAATGGTCACACCCTGGATCAATTTCATCCTCACTATCTGAAGGGCTATTAGAAACCTCAGTGGGAGAATTACATCCTCCCAGATAAGCCTTACAATACTTGCACCTTTTCTTTTCCTTCTTTTCATATTCCACCAGCTTTTTCCCTTTAATCTTGACCAGTTCTTCTAAAATAGTTTGGCTCCTTAGGCGGTAGTTACTTCTGACGCCATACTTCTTGAATTTCCTATGTACCCTTCTACTCTTTGGTGTATCAGGGGCTCCCTGTGTCTCAATTTCATCCTCAAGAGCGTTCTCCTCAGGCTCAAGAACACTCAATCTCCTAGACCATCAGACTGGCCTAATAGATTCTCTTGACTTACTCATCTTCTCAATGATAAGAACTAGCAAACCTTCACCAATTCTTCTCTCGAACTCAAACTCAATTTTAGCATCTGAATGCAATTTTTGAATGAAAAATATGGCCATTGGTCCTCATTATGTAGAGCCATGCAAGTGTGCCAACCATTAATACTCAAAGAAAACTTGAGCGTGTGAGCTGACAATAGTCTACTGTGATCCTTTCTAGTCTCAACCATTAATCATGTTTTAAAAAATAAATCAACAGATAGATTACCAGTGAAACTAATTATAACCAAGTTTTAATTGTGCTTGTAATGCCTTTTCTTGATAAAAAAATCCCTGAGTAGATATACATCCACACTGTACACATATTTCAACCACATACTCAGCATCAATTAAAACTTTTTGTACTATAATTACCTACTTACCCATGGGAATTAATTCACTTGTATTCCTTCGTAGAAGAACAATAGGGAATGATCTTGATCTGATCTCAAAATATCGGTTTGCACATCACCCTACTTTATTTTCACCTTCCTACATGTATTGATAACTGTTAGAATTGACAACCAAAATCCCAAACATGTGCTTCAAAGAGTAATCTCAAAAATGGCGCCATTTGGAAATAGTACCATCTCGGTCAAATTTAGCAACCTTCCAATACCACTAGAGTCTATCAAAATATTTTAGAATGTCCATATGGCACTTGCTCGCTACAAATATAAGACATAGATGAGGCCCTCACGGGATAGTGGGGAGCGGTTAGGATTGAACCACATCACCTATCATCGACCGTCAATCTCCTTGGTTATGAAGCAATCACCTTCTTCAGAGCCTGGCGGGTCCCACAAAAATGACAAGTGTTGTTTAACCCACTATCCCATGTAACTATCTTTCTTTATTGCTTTAGATGGATGGGCGCACGAGGAACAATCTTGATGAGAACATATGTTGCAATGTTCATCATTGATCTTTATTAAAACCATGTTCGTTGTACTTCTAGAAACACTGGTCCTACCATTTGATAGTAACATGTGGCCATCGCCTGCTAGCCTATGTATTTAAAATAACATGAAAGAAACCAACATGGGTGTGCGGGGAGTGGTCAAGATGTCGCCATGTCTCAAACCTACAACTGTTTATTCTTTTTGAATAGCACCAACTACTTCACCAAAGAGACCAGGCTCACTAATATTCTGAACACATGGTTGAAGGCCGTCAGCCCTTGTGAATAAAATAAGAAGAAATAAATCAGCGCGAGCTCATGGGGAATGGCTGGGATCAACTCCTGATGATTGAATGACCAACATGAAGTCCTAAGTTTGCACATGCCGCAAAAGTTAGCTTAAAAGGGGGGCATCTCTAGGCCAACGAGAATTTGATCCTTAGGAATGAGGATTTAAGACTTAAGTCATTAGAAGGAAAATCAAGCCTGACCATAGCAACATTTTAAACAATAATAAAAAAAGATCAAGGTGGCCAACAATCCTAAACTTTGGGGGCCGGTGAATACAATGACATCGATGGCATAAGAGGTAACTTAAATAACCAGAGACCAAGAATATCAAGTCAATGAAATAATATAACGATCAAGGGTTTTTGGAATCATAGGCAAATTCTGAAGGGTTTTAAATCATAAAGACCCTAACACAGTGATGAAGACATAACCCTAAGTCAGAAATGAGGGTCCAAGCCAAATTTTACACAATTGTAAAATGAAACCAAGAATTTTTTGAGGGGTTCCATCATAATCTAGCAAAGACCAAACATTTCATGTATTTTTTTACATCATAAATGGTTGAAAATTGGTCAAAAGAGTTCATAATACCTTGAAAAAATTGTTCACGCAAAAAATTCGAACAAAGCCCTCATATTCTAATCCATATAGAGGCCAAACTAAGGTTTTCCTTGGGAGCATCAAAACCAATAGACCATTTTTTATGGAAAATGATAGACTTAAGAAGGAAGCAAGGACCTCGGGTATGTGCAAGATCATGATGGGCCAAAAAGTGGCGATATGATGGGTATGTGTAGGGTATGTGGCTGACGACTTTTATTTTACCAAAAATTGATGAAACGAAAAGGGTTTTTAAATGATATTCTCAGTTTTCCACCAATATAAATTATGCTCTGCTTTGTATTTAATAAATAATTATTATTAATTTTCTATTTGAATTACGACTAAAGTCCTGATTGATAGGCTGATTGAAAAATATCTATAGCTTTCAAATGGTATCACATTTTTTGAATCCATAACATGTGTCACATTCTATACTTTGCATACCATAAGATTTAAAAAATAAAAATTGAATTTCGTGAATTTTTGACCAAGTTAAGGTGGTCAGACATACGAGTTTTTATATTTTTTAAAAGTTGTCATAAAAAATTCATAATTAATTATTACTTGCAAAAACATTACAAAAAAATATCCATCACATTAGGACATGAATCCTCTACTTATATCTAAAATATTATAAAAAAATATTATCATTTTATTGTGGTTAGGGTGGTTAGATAGAAACCTACTTATTTTTTCCCTGAAATTTAAGTACTACTACATTGAAATTTCAAATTTTCACCAAATAGATTTTTATTTTTAAAAATAAACCTAGTAGTTTAGAAAATAAATTCAATTTGCTACAAATTCTATTCTTACATATTTTTAAAATAATATAGATAACTTATTCAAATTTTTACATCAAGTTTCCTAACTCTAATTTTTTTGAATTTTTTGCCACTTAAAGGCCTATTTTTTCCATGATGATCCTGCACATACCCCCTCCATACTGAATATGTATGCTTTCCTCTAAATTTTTGAAGGAAAAAAGAAAGAATCCATCTTTCATTATGGCCACTTGAATTTGACTAGCCATTGTCCATCTTTTTATAACTCAACTTTTGAATATTATCAATGTTCAAATGTAAGTCAAAAAATTTCCCAATGACAATAGTCTACATGTAGGTAAAATCACAGTAAGCTTCCTCATTGGAAACCTTGTAAGTAATGGATTGAGACCTCAAAGCACCAAGATTGACTCGAAGAAAGTACAAATACATAGTAGGGGAAAGGGAGGACTCCTATAAGGAGTGAAATCCCTCAACAAAACTCCCAATCCTTGAACAAGGTCCTATCACAATCCTTTTCACCTCTTGAGAAGATGTCACAAGTATTTTTTGGTTAGTTTCATTAGGAGTAGTTCATGCCCCTACCACATTAGTAAAGTTTCTAACAAAAAGTCCAACAGTAATTTGTCTTACTCCTTAATCCCATCCTTCAAGTGAAAAGTCTCAAAAACATCATCATCAAAAACCACATCTAAAAATTTATTGATAGAAACACCCGGTGAACAAGACACCTTAACAATGTTGGGTTCACCAAAATGAAATAGTGGGGAATAGGGTTCCCTTAATGTGAATAAGGGGTATTTTCTCTATTTATCCCTCTCCCTAATAACATTTCACTAGGAAAGAGATCACAAGGAGTAGAGATTGACTTCCAACCTCAAAGGTGAGTTAATCAGCCTTGGATCTCAGTCCTTAGGACAATAGGATAGATTTGAAACCAAATTGAAATGATATGCAAGGCTTAAACTAAATTAACTGTAAGAATTTTAACATGAAATGCAAATTATCAAAAGTATAGAAATGAAAACCATGGTTTACAAAAAGATCTGAGAAGGGTAAGGACACATATACCAATCACCAAAAGTAGGTTTTGAGATCTGTTGAAGGATAGGTTTTCTCTAGGGTGGTGGGTCCTAGTTAGGGATTTTGAAAGTTGCTTTTGCAATCCTTTGAGACAAGATCATAGCTTCTTTTTCACACAGGTTCCACTATCAGACAACTGAGAATAAATCTTGAATCTAGGTTTCCATGACTTGACAAAAATGAATACAACAAATGCAAGAATGCAAAATTTCTCTTCAAGATATTCAATCCTTCTTCAACTTGTAATCTACACATACAAAGAGGGAAAAATTATTTTGTTTGAATGGGAGTTTTCCTTATTCAAACCCCATGTTTGGTAATTAAACCTTGATAGAAGAATAATGACACTGGATAAAGAAATGATGAATGAAAACTTTCTTGCAAAAACTCACGAAACCTTCAATGGCTTCCCTTAGAGGATTGAAGTGAAACACATAAATCCAAGGACTTGATCTTGCTTTTCTTGATTGATTTAGACACTTGAAAATCCTTGGATTCTTTTAGGATCAACAATGCATATTAGCCTTCACAAGATGAAATGAGCACACACACACACACACACACACACTTGGAGATGATGTTAGGATCTTGAATGCTGTAACAAATGATGGATAAATCTACTCTTGAATGGTCTTGACAATAATATCTTATCACATGAAGTATCCAAAAAGTGTGTTAGATTTGAATTGATAAAATGCTATGTATTTATAGGTCTTTATATAATTTCCCAAAATTAGATTCCAAAAGCTGACAATTTCATATGAATTTGAATCATTAAAATACCACCAAAAAAATATTTAAAAATGGGTCCTAGGACTTAAAGGGTGGGTCCTAGCCTATAATTCAAGGACACTCATTCTTCAATGTGATTGAAATATTAATTGCATTAATTAAATGTTGGTTTCCCTTTTAGAAAATAAGAATAATAAGGCTTTGGAATGCATAATTTGGAAAATTAGAAGCTTAATTAAGTCTAATTAATTAAGGGACCCAAAAAAATTGTGAAATTGTAAAGGGTATAAAATTTCCTACATTACAACACCATCACCAGGTGTGTCATTACAAGAGGCAATTAAATTATCCATAAGGTTTTTCTTCTTCACTACCTCTGCTATCACTTTTCCACATGCCTCCACAAAAGGAATCTAGGTAGAGAGGAGAAAAGAGACCCTTGAGAGGGTACTTTCAAGGTCCCCTATTGTAGAAAAAGAAGATGGATGCTTAGAAAAGAAAGGTCCTTGCAAAAAAATCCTTTGTGACTCTAACCACAATTTTGAAAGGTTTTCAATGTCTTCATCCACATCCTCATCAACCCCCAATGTGGTATCCCAATCATTAAGAACCAATTTATCCTCTCCATCTTTATCATCCCCTTAATCCAATTCAAATATTCTCTTATTTTGCATATTTGAAACTCCTTTCCCACTTCTTTTTCTACAGCCACTCCTTTCACTCATCTTTGAACTAATTCATAACACAAGCCATATTTTTTCATAACCCACAACCTCAAAAATATAAAACTATGATATCTATTATTATATGAATATATTTTACAGATGGATCATTTGTAAATCCCCTCTATACATTTTTCATAGTTCTATACATCAAAGGAAAGGTAAATGATTTTTTTCTTAGATTTTAGATCAAATTTTCTTTAATTTTTTATAATTCTTTTTGTAGAACGAATTTTTAAATTTTCTTATTTTTTCATACCAACTATTGTGAACTAGGATGACCCTAACCTAATGTGGAAGGAAAAGTGTCAAAATAAATTTCTATACCACCTAAATCTCCTTTAATGCTTCCTATAAACCATTCATAAAGCTAATAAGATCTATTAGGGAAAACAAAGAAAAATTAAAAAAATGAATTATAGATTTAGTTGAAACATTAGTAAAATGCACATCAAACTCACACCATGCATCCATTAAATACACTAAAAGAAATGAAAAAACAAGTTGATCTGGTAATGGTTGAAATTCATCAATCATAAACACATAGGGAGTCATGTCACCAATATTATGTGACAAAGTTATCTTATGATAAATTGGAAATAACAAAGACGATTAAAGAACTATTTTTACTATTTGAATAGATAAAAAAAATAATGCGCTCCTTCAAATAAATTACAATAGATTTCATGTCAATTAGTGCAATCATAATTTCATAAAAATATTAATTTTCAAGATAAATAATGGATTCTCTTTAACCAACATCCATGTAACAATAATAAGAAGCCCTTATACCTAATTAGAAAAAATATTGTGTTTTTTTTATCTAAAAAATTCTAAATTATTTTTAACACCAAAATATCCATCAAGATCGTTAACCAAAAAAAAACCTCAACACATGTAATGTTGTTGTTAGTCATCAAGGTGACTAGATGTGTAGACTCTCGATACCATCAATAATCTCATAAACATCATTATACAACATGTCACATGTAGGTTTTAGTCTTATAGTTTAGAGGATGCTCATGTAGTAGGACTATTAATCTTCTCATGTTGTTGCTCCATATTTCTACTATAGATACTACTATATGTACATTGGAGGATAATGTGATCCATAGGGTGCATAGGTTGTCATCTCACATGATTTTACTTATTGTCATTCTATGTGTATGGGGATATTAGAGGGTGATTATATTTCTAATGGAAGATTGAATAATATGCTCATCATTGACAAGATAGTGAAAATTTATTTGGTGGTCACATATAGGTATTTATATATGAATTTTTATAACATATTATATTCTTTATATTTCATATTCTAACATTTAGAATGATTATTAATTCTCTAATTGAATAAAAATTAGAGTTGTATGTTATTGACCAATCCACCATTGATTGTTATAGTCTCATTTGTTTCACAAGTAAATTTCTAATATATAATAATAAATTATTAGCTAGTTTTATTGAAAACAATTTTAATTTATATGTAGTCAAAAAGAAAAAGAAGTAAAATTAGTGAAAATGATGATAAAAAACATAATAATAAATATGACTAAAAATTACATAGTAAAGTATACCTAAAAAGTTTCATGTAATTTTTATTTTTGTTGGAGGGTTTTATATCAAGTCTACATAATTGTTTGGCTATTCAATATGAGAGCGTGGGTCCTAAGTTGAACCCTATCAATAGAAAGCTAAGGACTAAGGTGTATCTATCCCACGCAATATTGCCTACGACATGATTTGGCCTCATCTCTTATGGAGACTTATTCTCAAAAAGACTTGATCCTTGTTGTGATCATTTAAAATCACTCAACTTAGTGAAAAACATTTTATGTGTGTAAACACTGTGTTTCCTTTTCTGATCATGGAAAATTCTTCCTGTTTGTAATTTGCTCTCTGTTAATGGTTTCTGTGAGCTGTTTAAACCTAAGAGATCTTTGCTTCATAATGTCATATTACAACATTCTGTGCTATTAAAAATAAAACATCTTATGAGCAAAACTTCTCTCATTCCAAGCCGTAGTCTGAGCTATACTTTGTACTACGGGAGTCACATTAGATGTATTTACAACCTCAACGCATGCAAGGTGTTTTCCAGTACACATTCTATGACACGGATTATACGAAGTAGTTGTTTCTTTCATTATTATTACATATAAGTTTTCCACTAGTTGCATAATCTTTGATTTCTTCAGATTTTAAGCGTTATATTTACTTCACATATGTTCTTACTTGGCATGTATTTTGAAAAAAAACCTGGTCAAGGAGCTACGCTCGGCTATTCTTACAGAATCATCAACTTAGTTTACAAGGCCTGCAAATAGAATATGCGACGCAAATTGTATTGGTAAAGGAAATATTTCCCCTTCAACGTAAGCAGTAGTTTTAGAACTGCTTATTTTATTTTGTAAATATCAGAGTATAATAACTATAGTTTCAAATAGAGGAAATTGAAGAACTGTTGCTAAACTGTGCATGTACACCAGCTCGCATCTTCTTCAGGGAATGGCAGAATGCCCTCCTCCGCCAAAGCCCCCAGCACCACCTGCACCACCACCTCCACCTACTCCCCCTCCGCCTCCAACTCCTCCACCGCCACCAAACCCACCTCCTCCATCAAACCCACCGCTACCGCCAGCTCCTCCACCTCCCCCAAACCCACCGCCACCACCTGCTCCTCCTCGTGCCCCACCGCCAGCTCCTCCGCCAGCTCCATCTCCAACTCCTCCTCCAGCTCCTCCCCCAACCCCACCTCCAGCTCCTCCGCCAGCTCCTCCTCCACCGCCAAAGCCTCCCCCACCGCCCGCTCCTCCTCCACCACCAGAACCTCCACCAGCACCCCCGCCGCCGCCAATTCCTCCTCCATGACCTCTGCCAAGTCCACCATTGAAGAGATGCTCAACATGCCTTACTCTGCTGCTGCCCACATCTCCCACAAGTATAAGCACTGCGAATGCTACCACCACAAACCCAAGCCTCGATTCCATGGTTATGAAAACATCAAGTTGTGAATGCTCTTATGGACCAATCTCTATGGCTTTTATAGACGTAGGCAGCTTACGATAGGTCCGCCGATTAGATTGCATTGTTGTCTGGGATTAATGCAGTCGTTGAGTAAGGTGGATTATTGCCTTTGCATTGTTTCTTGCCATTAACAGGCTTGTCAATTGACCAATATTCTCAACTGTCCCAAAGACCAACTTACTGCAATCACACTATTTTTGTTTTTCAACAATCTCGGCTAACGTGACGATATCTCTCCCGCCATCAGTTAGCTAACGCTTGTGAATTCTTCGTCTTTTAATGGCTAGAATGTCTTTTGTCGCCGCTATGGTGTAGAGCCCTTAAGAGTTGTGCTGTTACCCCTTAATATTCTGTATCACATATCCTCTTCCGTGCATAGGTAGTGAAGGTACTGGATTACATTTACTTCGTGTTTGAGATCGTTATGCTTCTCATTTCTTAGGAATAACGTTCAACATTAATGAAAAAAAAGGTATCTCATAAAGTTGTAAGGGAGAAAAATCCCTTTTACAGAAATATAGGGTAAATAATCATATATATATATATAGTCAAATAAAGCTAAATTTATGTGTTCGGTCAATAAGTCAATAAAAAATAAATATAATAATTGAATGAAAGGGAATATGCAAATTTAATTTTGAAAATAATGATGGAAAGTTAATATTGATGTGTAGAATCTGGTTGTCAAGTTATAGAAAAATTAGTTCTCTTTGTTTGATGCATGCTTTGGATATTTTGTAGTATCATAGATCTCTATCAATTAAATTTGAGGACCTTAGAGATTAAAATCAGGGAATATGGGAATGCTTTGATAAATGACAAAGATTTGTAGTCCACAAGAATGATACATTAGAAAATTACAATAGTGATTTCTTTTTCCTAAACCTTCTTCTATGTTTGATTTACCAAGGTACCGTTTACAAGCACGTCAGAGGAGATTGCCAAATTGATAGGTTCTAGTTCTCCTAAGTGAAAACCTTATTGGATGGGCTTTAGAACTTTGATTAAATGATTAAATACAACATACATTGACATTCACTTGGCCTAGTATGATTCTAAAGTAGATTAAGATGCTTTGTTCTTTAGAAACAAAATTTTCTCTAGTCCCTTTCCCTTTTAGTCACTTATGACTCTCCAATATCCAATATATTAATTGCACAAATGAATTCCTTTAAATACTAAGAAATAATATAAATTCACAAAAACATGTAGCAAGTCAACTCATAATGGCTAGTTAAAAGGGTTGGAAATATTATAGTTTGAATATTAAAACCTAAATGTTGGTTTCCACCCTAAGCCACTCAAGATTAACCAAAGACAAAGAGATGAAGATCTTAAGATAAGGATTAGGTATGTGGAAGTGTGCAAACATGGATGAATAAATGGATAATAATTAGTGAATGTTTTGGAATGAATGCAAATGGGATGAATTAAGGTTGAATGCAAGAAGAAAAATTCAAATGAATGTGGATTTTTAATGTTTATGGTCCAAATGCAACTATAGCAAAAGAAAACATTTTTGGGACTCTCTTTCTTTGGTTCTGAACAATTTGAAGGAAGAAAAAGTGATAATAGAAGTGGATTTTAATGCAAATATAGATTTGGAAGAAAAATTAGGGGGCACTATTCCTCCTCCTAAAACACTAGAATATTTTAATAAAAAAGGGGGAATGTGCAAAGTTCCAATTAGATTTTTTTTTTTAATTTTATTTTAGTAAGAGAGGGGCAATGTTTCCTAGATGTTTATAAACAAATAAAAAGTTAAAATATTTACTAGTAATCTAATATACTAAAAGAAACTAATTGGTATACTAATCTATTAATAAATAAAATAATATAGAAAAATTTTATTTATCAAAATATTTCTAATTAACCTTGATGAAATAAAAAAATCTTGACTTATAACCAAATGTTGAAGAAGCAACAAAATCTAGAAAAAACTTATTTATTTTTGTCATTAGGTAATTTTACCTTCAATCCCACTCATATTCAACTAATGAAGAATTCCTCAAGGTAGGAAAACTATGGGAAAATTGGTTGAGAAGATATATACGTGTATTATCTTGCATATTACATTTGACATAGTTATAGATTGGTCGATTAGGACTATTGGATTTAAATTGGGATTGTTAAAATAGATATAAAAATTGTAACATCTAATGGATTACATAGGATAGAAAGTACAAAGCTTTGTTATTGTTGACTTAAATAATGGAGTTTCCTAGAGGAGTGGTACTTTAAAATTGATCAAACTCTCTCTAAATGGGGTTCTAAAACTCATAAATAAGTTATGGGGATGCATGAATGTTTTATAAGGGTAGGATATAAATGGAAAGATAATGCATAAGTTAGAGGAAGATATGAATGGATTAGATGCTCAAAATTCAATTTTTTTGTGTATCAATGTAGAATCGCCAAATTTCATATATGGGTGTTCTCAAAACCAACATGGTGACTTCATAATCACTATGAAAATAAAATAATAATCAACATAAAATTTGAAAACCACTAATGTAATTGCACAACTAATAGGAAAACTACATGATCATCACAATAATTTTCTCTCTATCACTTATATATTATCAACAAATTTTTCATAAGAGGCAAAAACATAAAATTTTGAGGGATCAATAAGGATAAAAATGGAAAATAGACAAATGGTAATAAGAATATGCATAATAGGAAATGAAACACATGTAAGGGAGACCTCTAAGCATTCTAGTTGTTCATTTAACTATTTTTGTTATATTGTCACTTTAAAAGGCATTACTCATAACCATATCTAAAATGCTAATTTAAGTATAATGGTATAAAATAAAATAAGTTTACAAATTCATAACTACAAAAATAATTTTTTTAACAATAAATTTATTATAAATAAAAAAATAAAGAATCAAGAATTCAAAATCAATCTCTAAATATGTATAAAAATAAAATAATATCATATATTAAATAAATATAAATATATACTACTTATAAAGCAATCATTGTATTAAAACATTCCAATCAATATGTAATAATATAGAATCAAAATATAATAAGATTATATATTAAATTAATATAAATCAATTTATGGGGCTAAAACATCAAAAAAAGGGAATATGTGTGAGGTATGTTCACTAAAATGAAATGATGATCTAAGACATCCTCACTTTTCATAGTTTCATTGGAAAAAGAGATCTCCCAAGGATACAATTGACTTTCAACCTTGAGGTGAGTCAATTCTATGGGGATGGGGATCTACTATTTCCTAATGACAATATTGACTAAAATACATTTTTGGGAGATAAAAATAAAATACTTAATGAACTCAATTATGTGATGCAAAACTTGAAATGCAAAAATTAAGGATAGAAAAAATAGAAACAATAAATTTTAGGCAGATTTGAGAAGGGAAGAATGACATACATACCAAGATTCAAAAGTGGGTGTTGAGTGTCTTGCAAGGATATATTTTCCCTAGGGAAAATGGGTCTCTGTATAGAGGTCCAAAATTTGATTTCAGAGTCATGTAATGTTGGATCTAGGCTTCTAATTTCTCTAGATTCCACCATCGAAAAGCCAAAAATAAATTATGTAGGTGAGTTTCTGTTGCTTGACAACTTTGACAACTTTGCGATATTTCTTTTTTGATCCAATTTTAGTCCTTCTACACCTGTAAATATGCACACACAAAGAGGGGAAAATGTTTGTTTTTGGGTGAATAGGGTTTTTCCTTGGTTAAACCCTAATTTGGTAATTAAACCTTGATAATGAAATAATGATAAATGAAAGTAATTTGATGAATGAAAAATGATATGTCACAACTCACCTTAGAAAAATGAAGTCTAACACATCTCTCTAAGGATTGGATCTTTCATGAATTGTCTTGAATGATTGGTTGATTTGATGCTTGAATGCTTGAAACCTACATCATAATGTTAGCTCCAAAACATAATATGAGCACCCCTGAATCTTGACATGATGATATGATCTTGATTACTATTTTAGATGTTTGATAAATCTACTCTTCAATTCTCTTGACAATAATATTTTCTCTAGGAATGCTTGCATAAAGTGTGTTGTTGCTTCTAGGTTTGAATTGATAAAATAACTATGTATTTATAGGTGTTTATCTAATTTCCAAAAAATTAGATTCCATACTTGTTGAGATTTGAAAGTTGAATTTGAATAATTAAAATGTCACTAAAAACGTATTAAAAATTGGGTCTTTTTACTTAAGGAAGACCCATTCACCCTTGGGAAAATGGGTCCTAGGACCTAAATCAAGGACACATAATTTATAAGGTGTTTAAAATAATGTTAGAATTTGTTTAATGTTAGTTTCCCTTTTAGAAAATAGGAATAATAAGGCTTAGGAATGCATAATTTAGGTAATTAGAAGCTTAATTAAGTCCAATTAATTAAGGGGGTACAAACATAGTGTGAAAATGTAAAGGAGTACATTTTGTTACACTACATTTAGCCCCCACTTTAATCAGAGTATGAGCCCACACTCAAACTCAAACTAAAGTAGACAAATAAGTCAAGAGAGGTCTAATTGTACAATTGTTAGAAAGATGAGAATTAAAGATCAAGGAGGATGATGAATCCCATACGATCAAAGATCCCATGGAAAACCAAAAAGGGTGCACAGAGACATACGAATGCAATAGAAACACAAGATACAACACCATACAATGTAAAAATTAATGCAAAGATAAAAAATAAAAAGAAAAAAGGATCAAGCTTTAATTGTTTGTCCAAATGATATGGATCAAGCCTAGGCTATTTGTCCAATGATACATTCACAAAGGTTAGTGTAGTCCAATATACACTAGGTGAGCCTCAAGGAAATATGAGAAAAACACAATGGTCTAGTGCAGTCTGGTATACACCAGGTGTGTACCCATGACCATACCAAAGTTATAATCCCTGTTAACTTTGATAAGGTGCCACACATGACAATCACAAGGCTAGAAAATTGTGTTATGGTAGAAACTCATGAAATAAAGGCACCACAAAGCAAGTTGTGTTATGCTTGGTGGCTAAGAGTTTTTGTTTAAGATAGACAAAGGGGTTTTTCTTAGTTCATGAAAGGTCTCCCTTTAGGGAACATCATGATCAATATCACCATTAGTAGAGGACTAGTTGAGAGATAAAAGATTCACACCTTAGGGAATGCAAGCCATAGAATTGCCACTAAGAGGAATGCCATATGCCAAGAAAGGTCATGCTCTTGAAGGACATCAATCCCAATGTCATCAAAAAGAAGAAACATCATGTGAAATAATTTAAGAAGACCACACTTTGAACAATAGGTCATGGCATCAATCAAGTGACAAGCGAGAGGCATAATGCGCCCCACTTTAAAGAAATTTCCAAACACCATGATGTGAACAATTACTTTAAAGTAGAATATGATAAAAGCCAATAGATGAAAGAGTCATGAGAGCTTATTTTGAAAGCCCTATGCCAATGATATGTTTCCAAATAAAGCTATGTCATGAAATGGAGGTTTCCCCCCATATGAAATCCTAGGATAACACATAAGGGATCCATGGATTTGGAGTTAGTGTATGTCAAGTTTCTACAATGATATAATCAAGCTCAGAATCATCATCATTCCAAAAATAACTCATGGAATAATGATCACAAAGGAAGAATGACACATAAAGAGAGAAAACAAAGGAGAAGCCTTTTGGGTCAACATGGAAGAGACCTAAATTTCTCAATGCTTTGCATCATCCCAAAAGGAAACACAAGACAAGTGAAAAAGACAATGGATACGAAAAATAGAAGAATGTAGATGCAAATAGAAAAATGTTACAACAAATTTTCTTCCTTTGTATCCTTGCACCAACGGAGTGACAAGGGTCATCCAAAGTAAACTCACAAATATAAAGACACGCCAATCAACACAGTATGGGGGATCACATTAAGCACATGCAATCAAATAGAGAACATGAAAAACACAAAGATAGTACGACACATACGAGCCAACCTAAAGCAAGTCATTCACATCCAAATCTAATTCATCATATGTGGAAGGTAGATGACTAGCCAAAGGAGCAACAATAAGTGCCATGCTAGGACAATCACAAAGTTCAACCCGTGGTGATGCACTCTTGTTAGGAGGATCATCGTAGTTGTTCTCGTCTAAGCTCATGGAAGATGAAAAAATAAATTCAGCTCATTATGTACTTCCTCATCAATCTTAATAATCTCATCATCATCATCTAGGCTAATCACAACAGGAGGACTAATGATAATGTCCATAGAGGTTCCATACATTTTTTGTTGTGGTGAAAGTAGAGAATCATCACATTTTTCTTGAGATAAATTTTGATCTTGATTTATTTTTTTGTTCTCTTCTTTTAACTTATGAGTAATAGAAAGACATCTGTAACGCCTATTTTGTTTAGCATTTTGGTTTCATTTTGCATGGTTTTCAAGTTGTGATTTTGTAGGAGAAAGTTAATCAATCCTAGGTTTCTTTTATTCCTACAAAAGAGGAATGGAAGGAACCATCGAGTGTTGGTGTCAACCAATACTTTCTCTTTAGGTTAATAAAATTGTTTAATCTTAGGAAGAACAAGAATTGTATGGTTATCTCTTGGTATTTTATAGGAAATAGGTGGAGGAATCATGGATTTATATTGGTTACTCAAAAAATATTTTGGTTCAATCATGGTTTCATCAATGATAGGAGACTCAAGCATGGGTTGAGGTATATTGCTAAGAGATAATTTTTCTATGCATTTTTTCTTGAACTTTTGATAAGATTTGAAAAAGAAATCCTCACAACGCTTAATAGCTTCCATAGTTTGGGGCCAAAATAAATCCAATGAAAAATTTGCATGGGAAGACACAGGATTAAAACTGCTATGATGCATAGTGAAAATTCCATTGCCAAATGGAAATTTTAAACATTTATGCACTACTGATGGGACAACATCCCTAGAGTGTAGCCATGGATAGCCTAGCTTCACATAGAATTGGATCGACGATGGGATGATGGATAATGAAAAATTTAATTTCTTCGTCCAACTTTTAAGGGGAGAGTGATTGAACCTATTGTAAGGAAAGCGAAAACATTATGTTCTTTGATTCATTCTTTTGATTGTTCATAAGAGCCTTGATAAATTTCATGCACAAACAAGAATTCCAAAGCAATCACATTCTCTACACACACTTGATCAATTAATATCCCATTAGTAGGCTTGTCATTGATTCTTTTGGCTATGTAAAGAGGACCATCAGGTGCATGTTTAATTATTCCATTTTGTGAGAAAGCAATGTTAAGAGATATTTTAGTTTGGCCCTTATGAGGTTGAACATCAGTAAAGTTGACCATATTCATGTTATGATTGTCTTTTGAATGTAAATTTTATTTTTGAACTATGCACTTGTTTTAACCAATTAACTTGTGTAAGCACAAATCTGCAAAATTCTTAAACCTTAACATACCATTATCATGAGTTAGTTTAAAAAAAGCAAATAAAATGCTCCTATGAGATATCTAAACACGGTGCAAATGCAAAACAAGAAAACAACATAATCAAAGTAAATAAATTCAAGCATATATATGCATGTGCAAACCTATCCCATAGTGGGAGTGGTGCTCCTTTGATGTGAAAAGGATTCCCTTTCCCACCCCCTTGATAAGCTTTCCAAAATAAAGATTCAAAGATGCAAGTGATGGAGATGAATATACCTATAGTGAGAATGCTAAGATTGTGGATGATTGTGGCTTCTATTTATAGGTTGAAGGGTTGAAGAATGGAGAGATGGGAGGAATGTGGGACTAAATGAGAGCCAATGAGATTGGGAAACTTGTCTCAATTCTAATGGGTGAAGCTGGAGCACATTTTGGAGAATGTGAATAGTTAATGCATGTAGTTGAGGATTTGAGAGGTGTAAGAGAGATTAATGCATGTGTAAGAGGAATTAAATGAATATGGTTGAGATTCTTTGGAGGGAAATTGTTTTAGAAAGAAAGTCAAATAAATGGAGTTAATGAAGGAATATTCCCTTAGAATATGCCTTTGTGAGGGAAAACGAGATAATTAGTTAATTAAAAGAATTGATTTTCATGTGCAAGTGGGTGGGTTAGTCAGGGGTTTAGGTTTGACCCAGGTTGAGTCAAAAGCTAGAGGATGGGTAATGATGGTTAGAGGTTAATTAATTCAAATTAATTAACTTGAAGGAATTAGGGGATTTGACATTTGATTTAATTAATTTGATTTATTAAATTAGATGAGAGGACTTTTAGGACTTTAATTAAATAAATTGGTTTATTTAATCAAATATGATGCACATTAGTGAATTAATCGAATAAATTGCTTTATTTGATTATCAGAAGAATTTAATATTAATTAGTTAGATTTAGATGCATAATGTCGATTAGGATTATTTGCATGCCTACATTTTTCCCCTCTTTGAAGCAACGTACTAGTTGCGTTGGTTCAAAGAATAACATTGCTGAGATCGAGATTAAAAAATTTCCTAATTTTTTTGGATGCCCTATTGTTGCCCTAGTGGAAAGGAGTACGCTGGTACACTTCCCCCTTGAGAAATTGGGTGAAAAGTTCAATTTTAGGGTTGATCTCGCAACAAAGAGGTTCAATATGGATGTATGGATGGTTAGACTAACATATCTATATGATAATGATGATGCAAATGAGATGAATGATCTTTCCTATTATGATGATATGCATGAGTATGCAAGATGGGTATGCTGAAATTTTATGAATGCAAGATGGATGTATGCCATGATAGCATGTTAGCATGAAAAATGATAGAAGAATGAGAGGGATCAACCCTTGATTCTAAGAAGATGCAGAAGTCCAACAAGTCTATGAGTTGTCAAGACTTTATTAGATGTGATGATGAATGATGATGATGTATTTCTTATCTAGGGATTGGGGATGTAAAGAGCATATCTTTCCTTATTTTTGATCACACACATAGATACGATGCATCAAGGTATAGAAAACTAGGATGGTGTTGCACCTAGTGAGATGGACTTTGACTTAGCAAACATGTAGGAGTATCTTTGTTCACACCCAACATACAAAAACTTATTAGGATGTACTTCAAATATTTCAAACATCTCGGACCAAAACATAGAGAAGCAAAAACTTCCTATGTAATAGTCAACAAGAAATCTAAAACACCCTCCCTACAAACCAAACAAAGTGAGCATGACCAAGTTATATTACAAGAATATCCAACAAGCACAATAGACAAAAGATAATGATCAATGCCCCATTCCTTTCTCTCTGATTCATTTTGATTAGACATCATCAAGAGGTCATTGGAATGGGCTCAATAAGATAAATCAAAAGAAAAGATCAGGTAAACAAACAGGCTAATGTTCTTCATACCTCTAGCCAAGACTAAACTATGTAGTGAGGTCTGATGTTGATTTCCATTGTAGGAAGGATGCATCCTAGGACATGATGTTATCCGATGATTTTGAGACTAACAGGATGATGGGTTATTGATACCAAGAGCTAACCAACTTGTTTACCTACTGACCTAGACTTGAGACCTTGACATTTGAGTTTTCACTTTCAATTTGCTATACTTGTTTCCAATTGTTTTGCCAAAGGTTGAAGGTGACGATTGATTTATTATGAGTAGATTTTTATCATGGGTGAATGTGAAATGGATGGATGATTTTGGATTTTTTGAATGTTTTTGGTATTTTTGAAATGTTTTGAGGTTGTTTTGGTATTTTCAAGATGTTTTACAAATGTTTTGATTTTTCAATTTTCCAATGTTTTTGGTGTTTTTCGAGATTTTGACCAAGAACCTAACCTAAGGACCTATCCTAGGGGCCTTGGGGGATGATCAAAGATTAGCCTTTCCTACGTTATACATGTAGAGACCACGTAGTTCAACTGACACAAACTCGTTTATTGATGAAGATATGAACATGTGTGGATTGCTAGTTTATTATGATGGACACCTAAAGGACCTAACCTGGGGGCCTCGGGGGTTGATTGAAGATCCACCTTTCCTACATTATACATGCAAAAGCCTTGTAGTTCAATTGACACAAATTCATTTATTGATGAGAAATGAACAAATGGGTTGTTATTTTATTGTGACAGACTCCTAAAGGATTGACCTAATGTGTCTTGGGGGCACATCAATGATGGCCTTGCCTTCATTCAAGCTTAGAGACTTGTAGTTTGAGTCAACGACTCTATTTTTTACTTTTTTTGACTTTTTGACCTATTTTTAGATTTTTGACATGTTTTGGATGTTTTTGGGTTTTTTATTTATTTTATGATGTTTTTGGATTTTCTAATTTTCTAAATGTTTTGGATTTTCTGATTTTCTAAATGTTTTTGGATTTTCTAATTTTTTGAATGTTTTTGGATTTTCTAATTTTTTGAATGTTTTTGGATTTTCTAATTTTAATGAAGATTTCAAGAATATGCACAAAAATGATCCAATGTAGGTATAAGAACATGCCGCCAACATGATGCAATAGACTACTTCGATATATAGGTAGGACAAACTGACCTTAGGAATGTGCCAAGTAGTTCTATGGTGGAACATGATACAAACACAAGATCAAGCCATGATGTAGATGCAGATGGGTGAAATGGAATGCAATGGGTGAATGCGATGGAAAGTGATGGTAGGTGATGCATAACACTCCAATGAAATTTCGATGGTGGATGAAAAGTGCTTTATTTACACAAGGCACCTGTTTGCCAGGTTTTCACCAAGGTACTTGCCTCAAGTGCCACCAAAGTGGTTTTCACTAGAGGACGATTTTGTTTTCTTTACTTTTTTCAATCCTTTTTCTGTTTTTTTTTAGATTTTTATGTTTTTAGATTTTTTAGATTTTTTTGATTTATACCTTGCAAGGCATAATTTTTTTTGAGATGGGAGCTATTGATAAGCTCCTACAGAGGCTCAACTTCAAGTGTAGATAGCTGATATGCTCCTAATTTATAACTTGTTGTGATGATGAAGGGTCCCAACTAGTTGGGTTCAAATTTTCCCTTGTTGTCTAGATTTGGTACATTCTTCTGATTTTCTTTTAACACGAGCTCTCCAACTTGAAATTACCTACTCTTGATCTTCTTATTATAGCTTCGATTGATACGGTTCTGGTAGACCTACAAGTGGTTCAAAGCATCCATGCACCGCTCATCTAGTAGTTCTAGCTAATTCAACCATGACACTCGGTATTCTTCATTAGTAATGAGATTCTGTAATGATATTCTTAAGGATGGGAGCTCGATCTTAATGGGAAGGATGGCTTCTGATCTGTAGTCTAGGGAGAAAGGGGTTGCATTTTTAGGTGTGTAGATACTCGTTCGGTAGGCCCATAAGGTGAGATTTAGCTATAGGTGCCAGTCACGACTAGCTTCATTGACTGTTTTCTTTTGAATTTTCAAGATGGTTTTATTCATAGCCTCATCTTGGCCATTACCTTGGGGGTAGTATGGGGTGGAGAAGCGATGTTGGATATTGAATTTTTGGCATAGCTCTTGAACATCTTGGTTCTTGAAAGGTTTCCTGTTATTTGAGATAAGGGCTTGTGGGAAATCATAGCAGAAAATGAGGTAGTTTAGGATGAATTTGGAGATCTACTTGCCTATGATGTAGGTCATTGGGATGGCCTATACCGGCTTTGTAAAGTACTTTGTTGCAGTGATAATGAACTTGTGTCCATTAGATGAGGTGGGAGTGATTTTTCCAATGAGATCAAGTCCCCATTGTGAAAAGGGCCAAGGCGTTATAATCAGTTGGAGCTCCTGAGCTAGAGCATGGATGAGGTCTCCATGCTATTGACATTGCAAAAATATTTGGACATAATTGTGAGCTTGAGCTTCCTTCTCCATCATAGGGTAGTAGTACCCAATCCTCAACAGTTTCTTGGCCAAGGTCATACCACTAGAATGTGAACCACAAATACCATCGTGTACCTCAGTTAAAACAGTCAAAGCTTCCTCAAGGTTAAGGCATCGTAAAAGGGTTCCTTCAATACTTCTACGATACAGGGTGTCACCTAAGATAATGAAACGAGATGACTTCTTAATAAAGGTTCTTTTGAGGTTTGGGGTAATGTTTCCAGGGAGGACTCTTATTTTCAGGTAGGTGTATATGTCATGGTACCAAGGATCATCGAGACCAACGATTTCACACAAGAACTCAGAATTTGGTACCTCAAAAGCTAGTACAATAATCTTCTCTAACATGAATTCATGTTTATGGATGTTGCATGGAATATCTAGTAGTGATCCAATTGTTGCCATAGCATCAACTGCTCTATTGTTTTCCCTTGGTATTTTCTCAAATGTGATGTCAATGAAGAATTCCTTGAGGCTCTCCACCAGTTTCTTATAAGGGGTAAACTTGTCATCCTTTGTTTGGTATTCATCATTGACCTAATTGATAATTAGTTGTGAGTCCCTATAGACATTAAGTGTCATAATCTTCCATTTTACTACAATTCAGAGTCCTATGACTAGAGCCTCATACTCGATAGTATTGTTAGTGCATGGAAAAGATAGCTTATATGACTTCAGTATACAATCTCATTGTGGTGTGATGAAGAAGACTCCTGCTCCTGATCCATGCTGTGTGTAAGACCTGAAGTACCTGCAAATCTACACAAAGCTATTCCTCCAACATTATGAGGTTAGTTCATATAAATGCACAAATACTCCTATGAATTAATGCAAAATGCTTCCTAAACATGATAACAAAACAAAATCAATTGAAAGCATGAAAGATAAATAATGCACACCTATTCCATAGTGGATTGGTGTCACTTTGTTGTGAAAAGTTACCCTTTCCCAACCCTTGACAAGCTTAAATGATGCAAATGCAATGGTGATGAAGAGCAAAATTAGTTCTCAAACCAAGAGAGTAACTTTGCATAAAGATGTAGATGAGTTGATGAAGATTAAGCCCTCTATTTATAGATTTATTTTGATGAGAGAATGGCCAAATGGATGAATGTGGGACTAAAAAAAAACCAATGGAAAGAGGCCACTTGTCAACTTGCCATAGGTTGAGGGATGTGCAAGTTTTGGCCAATGTTCCCAAGAGAGGGAGATTTCAAATTCAAATTTGTGAAATAAATGTTGAGAGGGGGACATGAAAATGAGAGGTTAATGCAATGTTGGAAGGGACAAGTCAACTTGTCATCATTTTCAAACTTGAGGGAATATTCTATTTTTTATGCCAAGTTGAAAGAAAATAAGGATTTTAATAAATCAATAAATTGATTTATTTGTGCAAGTGGGAAAAGCTAGAGGATGTGATGGGTGGTTAGGTTAGGTTAATCAAGATTAGATTAGCTTAATGATGATTATGATGTTTTCACCCTTTTGACTTGAATATCTGGATTTATTTAAATAAAAAAGGGATGGAATATGCATTTAGAGATTTAATTAAATAAAGTTTGTTTTATTTAATTAAAAGGTTGATGTTTGATTTTGATTTAATTTAAATGAATATCCTTAGGAATGAATTAAATAGTCCTGATTTACTTGGTGAATGGATTTGCTGAGTTTGATTAATTTAATGAGCGGATGAATATGGACTAAGTGCATAATGTTGATTTTGCATGTCTACAAGACCCATCAAAATATACTTTCCAATGATCTACTACACTTAGATTAAAGATTGACTCATTGGTGAATTTTGATACCAATGGGTTCTTTGAATATATAGATGCTTCTGCTAGTTGATCTGCAATTACTTGTCCTTTGATGGCTTTTCGTTCTACATGTACTCAATGTTGTATTCTATTAAGATCAGAACCCATTTATCCATTCATCCTATGAGTGTTGCTTTAGAAAGTAGATACTTGAGAGGGTCTATTTTGGCGATAACTTTATTTGATGAGCCAACATGTAGTGCCTGAATTTTTGTGCAACAAACACTACTGCTAGACAAGCCTTTTCAATGAATGTGTAATTCAACTCGTGTCCCACCATGGTTCTACTAATTTAGTAAATAGCTCTCTCTTTTCCTGTTTCATCATGCTGAGCCAAGAGAGCGCCAAGGGCTATTGCTGTTTCTAATATGTAGAGTATCAATGGTTTGTTCTGGATCGGTTGCACGAGGACTGGTGGTGCCAACAAGTATTGTTTGATTTTGTTGAATTCCTGATCACATTTATCGTCCCACTTGTATGCTACCCCCTTGTGGATTAGATGAGAATATGGGATAGCCTTATATGCTAACTATGTTATGAATCAATGAGTGGATTGGAGCCTTCCTTGCAAACCGCTTAACTACTTCAATGTCTGTGGTGCTTCCATTTCAAGGATTTCTTTGAATTTTGCAGGGTCTATTTTGATTCCCCTCATTGATACAATATATCCTATTAGCTTTCCTAATTGCACACTAAAGAAACACTTCTTAAGGTTGAGTCTAACCTTATATTCTTTGATTCTATCAAAGATGGAGCCTAGTGTTGCTATGCGGTCCTGACAGTTCCTTGATTTGGTTGATATGTCATCTACATAATCCTCTACATATTTTTGGATCATGTCATGAAAAATAAAAGTCATAACCCTTTGGTATGTCGCTCCAACGTTCTTTAACCCAAACAACATCATGTTCTAGCAGTAAGTCCCTGATTGATAGGTGAAATCCATCTTATGTTGATCATCCTTGGCTATCATAATCTGATTGTACCTTGAAAAACCATCCATTAATGATAGAATTTCATGTCCTGTCTATATTTGGGACAAGGAAATCATCCTTAGGGAATGCTTTGTTTTGGTCCCTAAAGTCAGTGCAAATATGGATTCCCCTAGTGGGCTTAGAAATAGGTACAAGGTTTGAAACCCATTCTGGATAATCAATTGGTCGTATGAAGCCAACATCAAGGAGTTTCTACATTTCAAGTTTGACTAGTAATGCGATCTACATATATGCATCTTTCTCGACTTATTTCTTACTGATTTTTCCCTTGGATAGATGAATAAATGATGAATCACAACCTCTAGATCAAGACCGAGAATGTCAGCATAAGTCCATACAAAATTTTACTTGCTTTAAAAAATGCAGCTAGAATTTCTTGTTCCTTGGTCAAAAGTGACTTTGCATAGAAAGTAATGTGTGGTATTTTCTCAGTTCCTAGATTGACAAAGTTGCACTTTTCTGCTAATACTGCTGATTTTTCTTGATTAATATCACTAAGGGGAAGATTGAATCCCTCATCCTATGGTTCCTCAAAGAGGTTTTCACCATCAGATACGTCCTTTCTTTTTACTATTTTTAGGTCAGAAAGTGTCACAGTGTAGTTTTCAATTAGAGACCTAGATATTACTCTTAGATTTTCTATTTTGTGAGTAAGATATTCAATCATTTCCCCATAGTATGCATGTGTGTCTAGCTCAATATCAAACCTTTCTTTATGACCTCTATATGGTAGAGTATCCCATAGTCCCATGAATTCTGAGAGAGCCTCATCATTTTTGAATGTGTCTAAGATCGGTGGTCCTTGTTGGTCACAGTCATTTAGTTGGGGTAGACAATCTTTAATTTAGTGGTTTGGTTACTCAATTTGAAAGAAATGGTAATGATCATGAAGAAGCAAGAATCGAATAACATGGATAGGTCAATAATGGGATCCTCGTCACACACATCGGTTATATTGAAGGTATCGTTATCCAGGGGTAGACTTGTGGAT
This sequence comes from Sequoia sempervirens, assembly GCA_007258455.2. Lineage (NCBI taxonomy): Eukaryota > Viridiplantae > Streptophyta > Pinopsida > Cupressales > Cupressaceae > Sequoia > Sequoia sempervirens. Next base: position 91,669 of record VDFB02018813.1, on the reverse strand, counting down.
ACCGATAACTAAGGAGGAGCTTTGAATTTTTTAACAGGGGTACCTTTGCCAAGAATGGTTATCTTCGTAAGGGTACATCCAAGGCCAAGATTATTCATGCACTTCTTAGGAATAATTGGTTCTAATAGACTATTGCCATTTTTCCCAAGCTTCTCATTTTGGTTATAGCCCCATCCGTGCATTAACTGTAGTCTTTTGTTGTCATCTTCCATGGGAAGATAAGGTATGTTCCTTTCATCTTGATACAATAGGCTTGATACATCTTTCTCATCTACCACCTCTTTACTTAGGTCTCCCCATTTTCTAAAGGTGGTAGGTTCTACTTTGAAGGTCTAAGATGTTGTGTCGATTGGTTGCGGTTTCCCATGGGATCTAGGAGACTAAGGTAACCCTCCTATCACAAAGACAGTCTTTTTCATTTTATAGTCTCCACACCCATTATCTTGGATAATCACCTTAATATTAGGGATGTACAAAATGGAGGGTTTCTTTGTCTCACAAGTGGAGGCTAGGGTGGATGGGTCTATATATGGAGATGTGGATCCCTCATTATTCTTCAGGACTTGGGGGATCTTATAATACTTTACCTCAAAATTTTTGCAATAATAGAATAGTTCAGAATCGCCATGGACTGTGAATTCTTGGTTTTGATAAGGGAACTTAACACATTGATGGAAAGTGGATGTGACATCTTGCATCCCATGGATCCATGGGAACCCTAGGAGGATATTGTAAGGGAGTTCCAGGTCAAGGACTTGGCAAGTAGTCTCCATGATTGCTGGCCCTACTTGAATAGGGAGTTGAATGGTGCCTTGAGACATCCTTTCCTGATCATCATAAGCCAGAATAGTGATACCCTTACCTTTTTCAATAACATCTTCAGTGAATCCCATATTCTTTATTAGCTTGAGAGTATAAATATTCAAACCTGTACCTCCATCCACCAAGACTTGTTTTACTTTGTTCTTATGGACTAGGATTTCAAGATGGAGTGTGTGGTTATGAGATGGTTGAGTTGGGAAGTCATGCTCAAAGAATGTTAGGAGATGTAGTGTAGTGATATGTCTGATCATAGCTTGGATTTGGTCTGCATCAAGATCCGTTGGGATGGTGAATGTAGCCAATTCCTTTTCTAGGATTTCCCTATGTGTGGGCAATATTTTTAGCAACTCCATGATGGAGATTTGGGTGGGGGTCTTTTTTAGTTGATCTAGGACATTATAACCATTAGGGATGGATTTTGGATCTATAGTGGGTGCCTTGGATGGTTTTGAAGGTCTTGGAATGGTAATTCTGCCACTACTTGTGGTGACTCCACACTTGGCTATATGTCCTTTGATATTGACAACTTTTACCCACTCATCCAAGGATGCAACAACATGGTCATAAATATGGTTCACATTATTGTAATTTCCCTTACCATTGTTTTTTCCTTTATTGTGATTGGGAATTAGATTCATGTATATTTTAAGATCTTGATTCCTGACAGGTTGTTCAATGGTTATGGTCTTGTCATCAATGAGATCTTGGATGATATTCTTGAGTCTCATGCAGCTGGATGTCATGTGTCTCTTTATTTTGTGAAACTCACAAAGGTGCTTCTCATTATACCATGGTGGTTTAACTTGAGGCTCTTGGTAAGTTTCATAAACAAGGATTTTGATGAGATTTTCTTGTACCAACTGTTGCATGACTAATTCAATTGGTTCCCCAAGTGGTGTGTATTTTCATTTAGGGGGATATATGTTCCTTGGGGGTGGTCCCCCTTGATCATTTAGATTGTTGACAGTTTGATTGGTGGGTTGTTATGATGATGGGTTGATTTGTGCATTATTTTGGGCATTGACTTGTGGTTGTTGGCATGATTGTTGTTGCATATTTTTCCTTGGGGCACTAATGATAACTTTGGCATCAACGACATCCTTGTTAGTGACATTTTTGTTCTTTTCCCACGTGCAAGGTTTTTCATTATAACTGGTTGATGGTAGATTGTCTTGATATGTGGGTGTACCCCCTTGTGCTATAAGGGCTCTTTTGATGTTGAGTGCCTTGGGAATCAATTGGTCATAGGTTGTTATGCATTACATTTTCAAATGAAAAGACAAGGTCACTTCAATGTTGGAGATGATAGTCCCGATTTTTTTTTCTTTTGGCATAGCCCATTTTCTCCTATTGGCCTTGGATTGCCATCGTTGTAAGAAGGATGTGAATGTCTCCCCCTTGGCTTGTTTTAGGCCAGACAATTCTTCCAAGCTTATGTCCATGCCTATGTTAAATGAGTAATTCTGTATGAGTAAGTCCACAATTTCTTGAAAATTTTTAATTCCAGGGGGAAGGCGTGAGGACCATTCCATTTTTGGACTAGCCAAACTTTGAGGGAAGAGTCACATTAGATAAGAATCAACATATGCAACTTCCATACAGTGCATATGGAATTCCATGATGTGATCTTTAGGATTGCCAGTCCCACGATATTTTTCAAATTTTGGTATTCGAATCCTTGTGGGAAGGGAACCATCACAATGCTTCTATCAAATGGATAGGGACAAAAATTCCCTTTTGATTTTGTTTTCTTTCCTAATTGTATGTCTAGCACTTGTTGTGAGAATAGTTTAATTTGTACGAAAAAATCACTTTGTGGATTTGGTGGTGGGATGAATGTGTTTTGGGGTGGTATGACCATTTGGGTGAGGGGTGGGATGGTTTGCATGCTCATGTTCAAGGCAATTGTTTGCGTGTTCATGGGGGGTTGCTATAATTTTTGTTGTGCAAGCAACACTTGTTGGTATGCCTATAGTTGTTGTTGTGCCAACAATGCTTGTTTTTGGGCTTGTAGTTGAGATGCTTGTTGATAAGCTTGTTACTGTAATAAGGCTTGTGCTTGAGCTTGCTGCACTTGATATTGAGCTTGTGGCTAAGCTTGAGCTTGTTGAGTGGCTTGTATAGCTTGGGTAGCTTGTGCAACTTGTGCGGCTTGTGCCACTTGCACAACTTGTACGACTTCTTGTTGTTGCAATAAGGCTTGCACTTGTACTTGGGCAACCTATTGTGCTTGTTGTGTAGCTTGTTGCATTGCTTGTGTGGCTTGTTGAGCTTGGAATTGTTGGATTTCCTTTTGATAGGATTGTTGGGCTACTTGCAGTGTGATGTTGTATTGATTTTCCATGTTTGGATTTGTTGGTGGAGGTGGAGGATTTAGAATGGTGTGGGATGGTGTGATGAGATTTTGTTGAGGTGGTTGTAGAGGTGGTTGTTGAGTGATGACAAGAGGTTGTGTGGTAGATAGTATGGTTGATGTGTTAGGTCCTTGGGAGACCACATTTTTGAGAGTTTGAGGTGTTGTAGATGGAGTGATGATTGATTGGGTTGCTTGGATTGATGCCACTTGTGTTGACCCAAAATTTCCATTGCACCAAAAGATCGACCTGTTAATTCCCAATACAACTACCAGAGTTAATGGATCCACATGAGGTGGTTAGCCGATGTTGCAAATCTCGAGGGGAGCGCTGACCATCTGCCAATAAACTCCCCCTCAACATTACCCGAGGGGATTCAAACCCGACACCTTTGTATCTGATACCACTTGTTGGCCCACAGTTGTCGTTGCACCAAAAGATCGACTTGTTAATGCTTGATACAACTACTAGAGTTAACGGATCCATGGGAAGTGGTTAGTTCATGTCACGAATCCCGAGGGAAGTGCAAGAACATCTACCAACAAGTTGGTTTTGTGATATCAGTGGCATGCTTAGAGGATTTGGGATGTTGACTTGATTCACAATTGGAGGATTGTTTTGACTTGAATGATTTTGGATTGGTATGTTAGGTAAAGGGGGTTTCCCTAAACCTAGGATTGGCTTGGATGTTGATGTTAGATGGGGAAATGGTGGGAAGATTGGTGGTGTGTATCCTTGAAAAAGTGATGATGATGCATTAAAAGTTCCCACTTTCCAAAAGGGATCTACTTGTCCTTGTGATACCATGGGGAGAGAGACTTGTGTATCAAGAGAATATTCTGATGATGCAGAGAAGGTGGATGAATTGTTAATGTCATGGAAAATGAGTGGGACATATGGATACTTTGGGTCTTGATGGATGGTATTCGGTAGATCCAAGATGGTGTTTGCGTCCAATTTTTGGTTGTTTACAAGGGGGGTGTGTTTGAAGAGCTTGGAGTAATGAACTCCCCTTGGTGATCATGGGTTGACTTGGAGCATGAGATGATGTTGGTTGTGGGATGGGTTGAATGATGTTTTGGAAGGATGGTGTGAATGATACCGATGGCATAGTCCCAAGAGGTTGTTCCACAATATTTCCCACATCATAATTAGAAGGGAGTTTCACCCCTTCCTTTGCTAATGATAACATGTATTGTGAAGGATTGAGTCTCATCATTGTGTTGACAATTTTGTGGTTTTTAGGATTTTGGACTAGCTCCATGATTTTTTCTTGGGTCATTCCTTGGAAATTTTTTGGTGACATCCTCCCACTTGGGAACCTCCCTCTTGAGGATTTTGAGGTATTTCAGGAGGATTAAGTGGAAGGTCGATGTATATCCTAGGGTTGAATTTTGTTTCAGTTTGACTCAAATCACTCGAAGTTGATGTTTCTTTGTTTTGTTCCATGATCTTCTTGTGTTGAGATCTAGTTTGGACCATAAAATAAGGACCAACTTTCAGAATATGGGGGTAAACCTCTAAATCCTTAGGTTGGTCTAAAATTTAGGTACAAAAAATAAAATCTAGGATGTTTAAGGATCAAATGATTGTGATGAGATAAATGAAGGATGAATGATATGGATGTTTAAAATTTTAAGACCCTTGGAGGAATACTAGACTTTAGGAATTTTGGATTTGGTTTGGATTTGATTTGATTTGATTTGGATAATGGAATTATAAGCCCCAAGATGTTGGATGTTATCTTGGAATAAACTTGTACACAAGGATGATAATTTAGCTAAGTGTATGAAGAAGGATTCATCCACACACACTTAGCCAAACAAAGGTGATTTTGATTTTGAGGATTTTACCAAAATTCTAGGATGAATGATTTTTCCAAGATTCTTAGAGTTGTTTGTGAGATGGGATTTGATTGATGTTTGGGATGGATGAAAGTGTTGATTTGATCCTAGATGAACCTAGAGAGACTTTTGTTTACAAGACCTGGGTATTCAAGAACATGCTATACTCTTGAAACTTTCAACCCTAAAAAGTGAGATGCTTAAAACGTTGGAAGAGAGCTGGATTTTAAAAATAATATAATGAATACAAATTTGGGTTGTCCTTTGAAGCATGTTTGTAAAAGTTATAGAGCAATCTATCTATGACTTGGTAAAGTGTTGATTGATGTTTCTTGAGATCCCTTGGACTAAGACGCTTCTGACGATTGATAGACTTTGGTTTTGGAATTTTGATCTTGCGGGAAATCATTTGAACAAACACATGTGTGGGGTTCAATTGTATTTTATCTTTGCTTATTGGATTCTTTTTACCACATCAACACTTTCTTGCTTATCTTTTCAAACTGAATTTCTATGTCTCAACTCCTTTTGATTCCACAAGGTCCATTATGTGAAAATCAAGGAATCAAAGGAACAGTTTTCCTATGTTGAATTCGGAGGAAAAAAATTTGAGATATGGGCCCAAATATTTAGAAGACTCTAAGGATAAAATCCCTAGGGTCAAGCAGTAATATATGGACTCTTTCAAATATATTTGCTCTTCCAAAGGGTTTGAAGTTTTGATGACTTTATTGAATGTTTGTTTCAAAATTTTGGATACAAGCAAAGTATTTAACTAACTCACAAATTGCACAAACCTGGGATAGAAAGGAAAATATTTGTTGAGTCCCCACTTGGATTTCTCTAGACATTGAGACAAAGTGAACAACTAGAGATTTGGCGACATTGGCTCCCCTCCATGACACACACTTCTAAGGACCACCAAATCTAAAAATCCTTAAAATACAAAGATTAAAAGGATTTATTTGTTTCTACTTTGAATAGTACAAATGTGGGGTGGCTTCAGAACGACCATTCTTGCACCAACAAATAGTAAGGATTTTGGCTTCTATACAAATTGGTTCTTAGTCAGGGTAATTGGGGACATCACACCTTGTGAGCATCCAATAAGCCACTAAAGGCTTTAATCAATCCTTCTAGGGGCTCTTATAATTTTTATAGGAGTACCCCATTCTGAAAGACATTGTACGACTAAGGCCTATATACCATGAGGAATTGACAGTTTAGTCTTATCGATTTATATACCAGCCCAAGTGAAAACCCGGTTGGAGTTGCCTTCAAATTTTTCTTAGACAGGCCCCTCTAAAGGTAACAAAAGTGAGAGAGTACACTTTTAGTTTGACTGCCCAGTTCATGTAAAACTCAAGGAGGGAGCACACACAATGTCTCTTTCTCACACTAGCATGATTTGTTCAATTTCAAAACTGAAACTTGAATGTGCAGGTAATTTTTTAGACAACCAATGTCACTAAAATGCTTTTTATTCTCAAGATCACCGTGAAGCGCGAGCGAAGTGCATACACATTTGAATGACACAAGCTGCAAAAAAGATTACAAGACAAAGCAAACACAAGTTTGTTTTAAATCCTCAAAGCAATGATGAGTTTATTTTACAACACCAAAGCCAAGTATGAGGTTTTTTGTTCAATTTTAACCCACAATCAAAGTCTAATAAGTTTCTAAGTTCAATTTTAACCAACTTGAAGAGATCAAATCAATGGTTAATTTTAAACCTGAAACTGAAGTGAGTTGTCCTAAAACAGAAAATAAAAGTAAGAATGAAAGCCCTAGATTATTACAATAAGCATTTAAAAAGGATTTTTTCAAGTTCAAATTCAAGGCCCTCTTTCACCTAAAAAATTCTCCAAATATTGTTTCCTACGCTTCAATTTTTCAAGTTCCTTGTGCAAACAAAATCCCTCTGCAAGATAAAAAAGACAATCATGTGAGGATCAAGTTATTTAATTAAAATTGTCTTAAGCATTAACTTAAAACAATGGAATGATTTCAAATGGAAAGACTAATGATTTTGGATTATTATTATAATAAATGAAGCATCAATAAATGGATATGTAATTATTAATTTTGATTGTATGATTTTACAATCAGAAAGGAAAATATTAGTATGGAATTTTAACAAGATCTATGATCTTCCAGCTAGCATGCATTTTATGAATGCATTAACTTATGAATTTATGGATCCCATATCCCCAGCTAGTGGTTGTTTATCTATGAATTCACTCAGTTAATATGGATGAACAAAATGATAGATTCTACATAAAGATATCACTGTAGACAAGATCTCCAGATAAAGATGTTGACGTAGAAAGATCTCCCCAATAAGAATACTAATCAATGTAGAAATAACAATAGAAATAATGATATTAGTGATAGAAAGACCTTTCTACTTTGTACAACAAATATTTAATTGTAGAAATAGAAATATGAATAAGATAAACAACGATATTGATGAGAAAAGTAGCAATATTAATGACAACAACGTAAACAAAGCATATTGCAGCATAGAAAAAGCAAATTTATTATGTTTGACAATACAACAATCTCCATAAAGGATAGGCGGTTTACACCATTGTAAGTATTGAGCATCATTACCTACCTCATTCTACACCGTTCGAAGGACTGAGCATTATTACCTTCCATTCACAAGGTATTCTTGACTTCCAAATATTCAGACACAAAAGGCCATTCAACAAGTTCATCAACATCAAAACATACTCTTGGTTATATAGCCATGACAATCCATGGGAAAGAATGAAGACTTCGACACCTTATATTAGATTCCTTTGTAATCAACAATTAAACTCCAATTTAATAAATGTCGTTTAAATGGAATTTAGGAACTTTTAAGATAATGAAAATAAATGGTCTTTTAGAAGCTTTCAAGCTAATGCAATTAGTGGGTGTAAAGCCAATTCTAACATAGAAATCATAAAATATGAGATAAATTATATTGATAAAATACCAATTAACACTGATCAATAACCACGACGCTAAACAAGTGCAGTCACAGAATAACTAGGAACCATCTGTTATCCTCTTATTTAAAAGTACTTATGAAAAGCAATGGAGAATTTATGACTGGCCTTGTCAACAAAGTGAAAAAACATGTCACGCTATGGTCTCCCTTTTAGTCAAATCTTTGCATTCATATTGCGCATTGTATAGGACATGATTGACTGAAAATAAAATGTTGATTTGTGACCACACACTCGGGAAAGCCTCACATGCACTTGCTTCCTAGATATGATGTCAGAATGACTAGAACACCACTATTGAAGCACTATGTACAAAATTTACAAGGACAACGTATGCCAAATGTGAAGCATAGAAAAGACGCGTGAACTATTTGACATAATGCTTCTTCGAAATGTGATCTCATGGAATGCAATGATTGCAAGGTATGCCTTAAAGTGGTGTAGTCTCATGGAAAGCAATGACCACCAGATAAGCATAAAATGGATCTATTGAAAAGTCTTTAGAAATTTTTTAAGAAAATGCTATTAGCAGGAATAAAGCCAAATTCTCAAACCTTTGCCAACATCCTTGTTGCCCATGCCAAACAAAAGCCTTAGAACAGGGTATGGACATCCATCAAAGCAAGAACGAAGAGGAATATTTTTCAAATGTTACAGTAGCAAGTGCACTCGTAGACATGTATGAAAAATGTGTAAGCATAGACAAGGCACGTGCACTATTTGAAAAAATGCCTAAAGGAGACGTGATCTCATGGACTACAAGACCATGAAACGAAAATGGATTGGCGACATTATAGCCTTTGCTAATAAGGAAAACATTGCAAGCCTATTTATCTAATTTCATAGTATCAGTTTCATTTTGACCTGGCTGGTTTTATTTAGTGAGTAATGCAGAACACACTAAGAACATCTGGTTAAATCACGACTATTCACAAGAGCTCTCTATTTTAGAAGCTAAAAACACTGTACTTGTGGTCTCTATAAATTTAAAGAAATCGACAACTAAAAATTGCTGAAATATAATCAGACAAAGAAAATAAACAGTAGGAGATTGCATACAGAAAGTACACAGAAAAAAAAACTCATGCATGAATCGATATTAAGTAGACATAAACAAATACTTCATATTTCTATCTACTCCATTAAATAGAGGTGAAAAAAAATAAAGACTTTATATTCCTGCCCCATAGTGGGCACCAAATGTAAGCACAAATATGCAAAATTCTTTTAAACCATAACATAACATTAGCATGATTTAGTTTAAACAAAGCAAATAAAATTCTCCTATGAGAATCTAAACATGGTGCAGATGCAAAACAAGAAAATAACATAGTCAACTTGTAAATAAATGCAAGAATATATAAGCGTGTACAAACCTATCCCACAGTGGGAGTGGTGTTCCTTTGATGTGAAAATGATGCCCTTTCCCACCCTCTTGATAAAATTTCCAAAATGAAGATGTTGGCAAAACAAGGATAGACAACTGAGAGGGGGGGTGAATCAATTGTCACATAATATTTAAACTTTTTCAAACTTTAATTAACTTAATCTTAGATCTGATGAATTAACAGTAAATCATGAACAAACAACACATTAGAAGCACAAAGAACACCAAGATTTTTTACGTGGAAACCTTGTAAGGGTAAAAACCAAGGTGGATGTTAGTCCACAATATTAGACCCTGTTAAAAGTATAAGAAAAATAATGGGAATGCACATGCATTCAAGCACACTACCTAGAGCTCATTGCTCAGATATAAGAGGACTCACTGCCCAACAATACACAACAATACAGATTAGATCCATAGGGTATGAACTGAGAAAATGGCTTCTTCACAAACCTAATTACAATTCTAGTTAAGCACAAAAAACCTTCTTCACACTTCGCTCAAACTTCTTCTCACTCTGGTCTACAATCTAATTATTATGACACTATTCACACATCCACACTTTCTTTGGCATACATTCGCTCTTATGCACACACTAACTTCACTCAAACAATCGCTCTTATATATCCACAACATGGAATTACAACAACAACCTTGTCGGCCAAAATATAAAACATATTTTCAATGTTGGCCCAAATTTACAAACAAATTTTCAATGTGGATCAAACATCCTCGACCAATATCATGATGCAACCCAAAACAATATCCTCGAGTGCACCAAACGTTCAAAATTAAATCTTCAAGGATCTGCAACACTCCATAACCATCATGTCAACCAAGAACATGAAAACCTGAACATACAGGGAAAAATCTCCGACCATGAGCACACTGATCAACACAGACATACAAAAAGTATAGAGAATGATCTAGAGGCATCCACAAACAACAAGATCTAATAGAGAAATATCCAAAGCAAGAAAAAATATCAGAAACACATAAACTTCAATCAAGAACACTGATAGAACCCATAGAAATACTGTCAGAACACAACTATTCATAGCATGATCAAATCTTTACACGGACCTCTGAAACTTCTGGTAGATCAACTAGATACTCTCAACAATAAACCCTTTAGTCCACAACAACTGATATTAAACGTACATAACAAGACACCTTCATGGCCTTCACTGTTCCACTGGCAACCTGGAACTCTTCCTTTAACAATTTTCTCAATATCCTCGACATATACAACCTTCAATACAATAATGCAAATAGTGTTGGCATCAATGACAACCAAATATCAACAACATAACCACAACATCCAACAATCTCCCCCTTTGGAATTGATGGCAACACATGATGTGAAAAACACCATCAACTCGACTTCTCAATCAACACTTACTCCCCTTTAGATTCTGAATCTTCTTCCTTAACCTCTTTAGCATGAACTTCTCCCCACAAGAATCTTCACTCCAGATAAGTAACATTTTTTCACATGACTCTTCTCCCCCTTTTACATCAATGGAAAACATAAGCATTATCTTCCCACATACAAGCTCTGAGCCACATATTTGCACATTTGACTACTCCCCCTGAGTAGCAGCCACACAAACATCAATTTGGATTAGGAAATATCTATGAAGCACACAAATTGATGCAAGTAAATGCATCTTTAGTTCATATTAGGAGGGGTAATCACCCCTAGAATCCCTCTGAGATACTCAAAAGTATCCTTTGGAAATGGCTTAGTGAAAATGTTTGTAACTTGTTCTTTTGTAGGAACATACTCTAGTCTGACTTCTTTCTCACTCACTTTTTCCCTCAAGAAGTGAAACTTGATTGATGTATGTTTGGTTTTAGAGTGTAGCACTCGATTCTTTGATATGTTAATTGCACTTGAGTTGTGACAGTATATGGAAATAGGTTCATCATATACTGCTCTGATATCTTTCAACATTTGTTTTATCCACATCACTTGAGTACAGTTATTTGTAGTAGCAATATACTCTGCCTCAACAGTAGATAGAGAAATGGAATTATGCTTTTTGCTCAAACAAGACACCAACTTCTTCCCTAGGAAGAAGGCACCACCACTAGTACTCTTCCTGCCATCTACATCTCCTACCCAATCTGCATTAGTATATGCATTCAAAGTAAGATCATCATCCTTAGGATACCAAAGCCCAAAATTAGTTGTTCCTTTCAGATACCTAAAGATTCTCTTTACAGTAGTCACATGAGACTCCTTTGGATTAGCCTAAAATCTAGCAACCATACATACAACATTCATAATGTCTAGTCTGGTCTAAGTTAAATAGAGCAATCCACCAATCATTGACCTGTATCTTTTTTTATTTTCATTAGGAGAATCATCATTCTGTGTCAACTTACATCCAGTTACCATGGGAGTACCAACAATTTTTGAGTCATCCATGCCAAACATCTTTAGCAGCTCTCTCACAAATTTGGACTGAGATATGAAGATCCCCTTGTCTAATTGAGTAACTTGCAATCCCAAAAAGAAATTCATCTCTCCAATCATGCTCATTTCAAATTCACTCTTCATTTCATCAGCAAACTTCATACATAGATTGTCATCTCCTCCAAAAATAATGTCATCAACAAAGACCTCAATAATTATCTCTTTGTCATGATCCAATTTGAAATACAAGTTGTTGTCAATAGTACCTTTATTGAATCCAAGCTTCAGTAAATATTTGTCTAGACTAGCATACCAGGCTCTGGGGGCTTGCTTGAGTCCATATAGAGCTTTCTTCAATTGAAAAACCATGTTTTCCTTATCAGTCAGTTGAAATCCATCTGACCATTCAATATATACTTCTTCTTCTAGCTCACCATTCAGAAAAGCTGACTTCACATCCATTTGATAGACTTTATAGTTCTTATATGTAGCATAAGCAAGAAATAACCTTATAGCTTCAATTCTAGCAATAGGGGAAAAGGTTTCTTCAAAATCAATACCTTCAATTTGTGAGTACCCTTTAAACATACCAGTCTTTCTTTATTCTGGACCACTTCACCTTGTTCATTCAACTTATTCTGAAAGACCCATTTAGTACCAATCACATTTTTATCTTTAGGTTTGGGAACAAGTATCCATGTATCATTCTTTTTGATCTGCATCACTTCTTCCTTCATAGCTTCCATCCAATGTTCATCATTGCAAGCTTCATTGACATCTTAGGCTCAATCTTGGAAATCAAGAAATACTCTTCTGCAATCTTTCTTCTAGTTTGCACACCTTTTTTCTTGTCTCCTATAATTTTATTTTCAGAGTGATTTACCTTTACATACCTCAGAGTTTTAGGATTCTCTCAAAATTTTGATTCTTCTGTTCTTTCTTCTACACTTGCACTTATCTTTGCTTCCTGACTATCTTGATTTACCAGAACAAATTGAAGTTGTCTTATCAGAACATATGGCACAATTTGAAGTTGATTCTATGTCTGAGCATTCTTCCCTTTGCTTGTGTTGTCTTCATGTTGATCTGAATCATATCCACAAGATCTGGATGATCTAACAGAATCCTCATCAACTCTGAAATTTGCACTCTCAACCATTTTTCTCATTCTTCTGTTATAGCACCGGTAGGCCTTGCTTCTAGTAGAGTAACCTAGAAAGATTCCTTCATCACTTCTTGCATAAAACTTGCCTATATCATCATCTCTCTTGATGTAACACTTGCTTCCAAAGATCTTGAAGTATTTAACAGTAGGATTATAACCAAACCATAGTTCAAAAGGAGTCTTACCAGAGTTACCATTCACATTTAGCTGGTTCAAAGTGTACACAATAGTGCTTATAACTTCACTCCAGTAGATATGAGGCACATTTCCTTCAATCATCATTGTTCTAGCAACATCCAAAATTATTCTATTCTTCCTCTCTACAACTCCATTCTATTGAGGGGTTCAGGGAGCAGATAATTGTCTTATGATTCCATGCTCTTCACATAAAGAATTAAACTCCTTGGAGGTGAACTCACCACCTCTGTCTAACCTTAAGCATTTGATTTTCAGACCTTTTTCATTTTCTACAATAGCCTTTAAACTTTTGAACTTCTCTAATGCTTCACATTTTTCTCTTAAGAAAGCAACCCATATCATTCTAGAATAATCATCAACAAGCAACATAAAGTACCTTTCACCATGGAGACTTTTGACTCTGGAAGGTCCACATAGATCAGTATGCACTAGCTCTAGTAATCCATTTGAATGATGTTGTTTGCTCCGAAAAGAGACTCTAGTCTATTTTCCTATCTGACACTCCTTGCAAATTGTGTTAAAGCAGGCTTCACTAGCTTAGGTAGATCTCTTACTCCTTGAGTGGAACTTACTTTGACAATGTTATCAAAATTCACATGACACAACCTTCTATGCCATAACCAACTTTCATCTACTTGAGAAATTAAACAACTTTCACTGGCACCATTTAGTTGAAAAACATTACCTTTTATCTATTTACCTGAAGCAATTATATTTCCAGAACTACCATATATCCTACATCTTCCATCTTTGAACTGAAGATCATAACCCCTTGTCCACCATATGTCCAACACTCAACAGGTTGTGCTTCAAGCCTTCAACATAAAGAACATCATCAGTGTTATGCTTACCACCAAGACAAATAGATCCTTTGCCACAAATCACACAAGAATTGTTATCTTCAAATCTTACAATCCCATCATCATACTTCTGTAGATTCACAAATTTTCTTTTGTCACCAGTCATTTGGTGTGAGCATCCATTGTCAATGATCCACTCATCCTTTTCTTCAATTCGGACTGCAAGATATTTCTCAACTTTAATAGATTCAGTAGCCACTAGACTATTTTCCTCAATAGCAATGAAAACCCAATCATCTTCATTGTCATTTTCTTTATCAGATTCTTCATCAGTCACACCTTCTTTAGCATAGTAACATTTCTATTGGAATCTAGATTTGTAAGGCTTAGATCTAGGAACTCTTTTAGGACACCTTGATGCAAAATGACCTAGTTTACTGCAAGAAAAAAATTGGATAGGCAACTTTCCTTTATACTTACCTTGTCCTCTACCTTCTTTCTTCACAATTAGTGCTTCCAAATCTTCTACCTCTCTTTCTTCATCTTCAAGTTTTTTAATTTATTCCTCATACTTGAATGTCTTTCTAGAAATCTCTCCTGGATCATATCTTTGCTTATTTCTTCTAGATATAGTAGCCTTAAAATGCAATTTTAGTCTTGGGAACAGATTCACCAAATTCGCTCAACTCAAAGGAAACAAGTTTACCAATCAGTGTATCCCTTGTCACATTTGTCAATGATATGGTTTCTTCAATAGCACAGGAGCCTTTTCTTTGTAGAAGAGAAGCAATGATATGAGCACTTTAGCCACAATTTCTTCCTCTTCCAGAGTACCACTTGTACATCTAATACCCATCACTATTTCATTTACTCTTTGCATAAAAGAAGAAATATTTTCATCTTCACCCATCTTCAATTTTTCATACTTTCCTTTCAAACTCTATAGCTTAGCGATCTTCACATGTACATCTCCTTCATACAAAGTTTCCAGCTTTTTCCACATCTCATGAGTTGTCTTTAGATCTATCACATTTGTCATTTCTGAATCTGTTAGAGCACTCAACAAAGCTTCCATAGCCCTAACATTATTCTCAGCCTCTTTAATCTCATCAGTAGTGGAAGGACCATTCTGAGGAATAACATATATGTTCTTTGTAATCTTCTAGAAGGTTTCACCAATACACCTCAAATGACACTCCATCCTAGTTTTCCACAATGAGTAGTTTGTTCCATCGAATCTAGGATTGTCCTTCTTGTATGATTCCATCTCAGATCACCTCAAGCTTTTAAAATTCTTTAGAGGAACTTGCTCTGATACCAATTGTTGGAAAAAAAGGACAAACAACTGAGAGGGGGGGTGAATCAATTGTCACAAAATATTTTAACTTTTTCAAACTTTACTTAACTTAATCTCAGATCTAATGAATGAACAATAAACCATGAATGAAAAAAACATCAGAAGCACAAAGAACACCAATATTTTTTACATGAAAACCTTGTTAGGGGAAAAACCATGGTGGATGTTAGTCCACAATATTCTACCTTGTTAAAAGTATAAGAAATATAATGGGAATGCACATGCATTCAGGCACACTACCTAGAGATCACTGCCCAAATATAAGAGGGCTCGTTTCCTAACAATACACAACAATACATATTAGATCCGTAGGGTATGAACTAAGAAAATAGCTTCCTCACAAGCCTGATTACGGTTCCAGTTAAGCACAAAAACCTTCTTCACACTTCACTCAAAATTCTTCACTCTGCTCTTCAATTGAATGATAGGAAACTATTCACACATCTGTACTTTCTCTGGCATACATTTTCTCTTATGCACACACTAACTTCACTTAAACAATCACTCTTATATATCTACAACATGGAATTACATCAACAACCTTGTCGGCCAAAATATAAAACATATTTTCAATGTCGGCCCAAATTTACAAACAAATTTTCAATGTGGATCAAACACCGTCGGCTAATATCATGATGCGACCCAAAACAATATCCTCAAGTATGCCAAACATTCAAAATTAAATCTTTAGAGATCCACAACATGCCACAACCATCATGTTGGCCAAGAACATGAAAACCCAAACATACAAAGAAAAATATTTGACCATGAGCACACCGATCAACGTAGACGTACAACAAGGATAGAGAATGATCTAAAGGCATACACAAACAAAAATAACTAATAGAGAAATATCCAAAGCAACATAAATTATCAGAAACACATAAACTTCAGTCAAGAACACTGACTTAACCCACAAAAATACTGTTAGAACACAACTATTCATAGCACGATCAAATCTTCATGCAGACCTATGAAACTTCTGGTAGATGAACTAGATACTCTTAGCAATAAAACCTTTAGTCCACAACAACTGATCTTCAACATACATAGCAAGACACCTTCATGACCTTCACTGTTCCATTTACCTAGAACTATTCCTTAAACCATTTTCTCAATATCCTTGACATATACAACATTCAATACAATAATGCTAATAGTGTTGACATCAATGACAACTAGATATCAACAACACAACTACAACTTCCAACAGAAGATGAAAAGATGCAAGTGATGCAGATGAATATTCCTATAGTGAGAATGGTAAGATTGTGGATGAGATTGTGGATGATTGTGGCTTCTATTTATAGGTTGAAGGTTTGAAGAATGGAGAGATGGGAGGGATGTGGGACTAAAGGAGAGCCAATGAGATTGGGAAACTTGTCTCAATCCTAATGGGTGAAGTTGGAGCACATTTTGGATAATTTGCATAGTTAATGCATGTGGTTGAGGATTTGAGAGATGTAAGAGAGATTAATGCATGTGTAAGAGGCATTAAATGAATATGATTGAGATGTTTTGGAGGGAAATTGTTTTAGAAAGAAAGTCAAATAAATAGAGTTAATGAAGGAATATTCCCTTAGAATATGCCTTTGTGAGGGAAAATGAGATAATTAGCTAATTATAAGAATTGATTTTCATGTGCAAGTGGGTGGGTTAGTCAGGGGTTTAGGTTTGACCTAGGTTGAGTAAAAAACTAGACGATGGGCAATGATGGTTAGAGGTTAATTAATTCAGATTAATTAACTTGAAGGAATTAGGGGATTTTACATTTGATTTAATTAATTTGATTTATTAAATTAGATGAGAGGACTTTTAGGAATTTAATTAATTAAATTAATTTATTTAATCAAATATGATGCACATTAGTGAATTAATCGAATAGATTGCTTTATTTGATTAACAAAAGAATTTGATGTTAATTAGTAGGATTTAGATGGATAATGCCAATTAGGATTATTTTCATGTCTACAACTTGAATGAAAACAATTTCAAAAAATTGCAATTCTAGAAACTGAAACTAAGATCTACCAATAGGTAGAAATAAAGAAAATAGAGACAAATTTATGCTCAAAAATTTGGAAAATGACTTGTATAAGGACATATTTTCCCTATGGCGAATGGGTCCTTGCACAGGGGTTTGAAAAATTAAGTTATTAGTTTCTAAGTTAAAGTTAAATAAGGTTGTTGTTTGAGGTTGCAAACATATACTTTCAATTAGAGATTTCTAGAAATCTATGATGAAATGAAAGTGTAATTTGATGACAAACATCGAGCAAAATGGAAAATTTCTAGATGAAATTTTGTTTCAATTTTTTGATGTAAATGATTAAAAAGTACTAATATGTAGACTTCTATGCAAAATAAATGTAATATGTATGCAATGTTTTGGATTTTTGAGAAGGATGCAAAATGCAATTTTAAAACCCTAAATTCAATGCAAGCTAATGCAATTGTGAAACCCTAAATGAGATGCATGCAAACTAATGCAAATCCTAGATCTAGGGTTTTGAAAGACTACCAAATTAGAAATCTTATAGTGTAAGAATGTTGGGTTCGCCAAAATGAAACATCATAAAATGGAATAAGTGTGAGGTAGGTTCAATAAAATGAAATTATGATCTAAGACACCCTCACTTTTCCTAGTTTCATTAGAAAAAGAGATCTCCTAGGGATATAATTTACTTTCAACCTTGAGGTGAGTCAACTCTATGGGGATGGGGATCTGCTATTTCCTAATGATAGAAATGACTGAAATGCATTTTTGGGAGATAAAAATAAAATACTTAATGAACTCAATTATGTGAAGTAAAAACTTGAAATGCAAAAATTAAGGATAGAACAAACATAAACAATGACTTTTAGGAAATTATGAGAAGTGTAGAATGACATGTACTAGGCCCAAGAGGTAGGTGCTAAGTTTCCTACAAGGAAAAATTCACCCTAGGGAGAATGGGTCTCTGTATAGGGGTCCAAAATTTGATTTCATAGTCCTCTGATCCTAGGTATAGGCTTCTAATTTCTCCATATTCCACCGTCAGAAATTTGGAAGTATATTCTATAGACCTGTGAGTTTTCGTGGCTTGAAAAATTTGATAACTTTGCAAAATTACTCTTTTGGTCCAATTTTAGTCCTTCTTCACCTACAAATCTGCAAACACAAAGATAGGGAATTTTTTTTAATTTTTGGGTGAATAGGGGTTTGCCAAGTGGTCAAACCCCACTTTGGTAATCAAACCTTGAAATAATGATAAATGAAAGGAATTTGATGAATGAAAAATTCTATGTCACAACTCACCAAACCATTAATAGCTTCCCTTAGAGGATTGAAGTCTAACACATATCTCTAAGGATCGGATATTAATTGTCTTGAATGATTGCTTGATTTGATGCTTGAATGGTTGAACCCTAAATCATAATGTTAGCTCCAAAACATAATATGAACATACATAAATCTTGAAATGATGATATGATCTTGATTACTATTGTAGATGCTTGATAAATATTCTCTACAATGCTCTTGACAATAATATTTTCTCTAGGAATGCTTGCATAAAGTGTGTTGTTTCTTCTAGGTTTGAATTGATAAAATAATTATGCATTTATAGGTGTTTATCTAATTTCCCAAAAATTATATTCCATAAGCCAAAATTTGGAACTTGAATTTGAACCATTAAAATGCTGCTAAAAATATATTAAAAATTGGGTCTTGGAAGTTAAGGAGGACCTACTCGCCCTTGGGTGAATGGGTCCCGAGACCTAAATCTAGGACACATAGTTTTCAAGGTGTTTAAAATAATGTTAGAATTTGTTTAATGTCGATTTCCATTTTAAAAAATGGGAATAATAAGGCTTAGGAATGCATAATTTAGGCAATTTGAAGCTTAATTAAGTCCAATTAATTAAGGATATGCAACCATAGTATGAAATGTAAAGGATTATATTTTCCTACACTACATGGGAAAATTAGAAGAGTTAAATAATTGGGCAATTTAAAATGAATTGAACATCACAAAAAATAAATAAAAATAGAGAATAATACAATAAATGACACAAAAATAAATGGTTTTCTAATATGGCTAGATCAACAGGAAAGGAGGGTACAATATCTTTATTTTAAAAAAGTAATAAATACAAGTTCTTCATTTATTTCATATTACAATTAACAATCCCAAATATATAGAAGTGATTTGGGGAATCCAAAAACTTAAGAGGCATGGAATGTGAAGGGGGAGAGTTTGTTGGAATTCACATACACAAAAATATCCCACTTGAAGTCCAAACCATTCTTTAGCTTGGAGATGTCACCCACCTTTTGAGGCTTTTTGTCACAATTTCACCAAACCAAGAGAAGCTCTATAGAACTCTAGCTACTCTTTTAGAACAACCTTCATAAGTGCATCAATAGGATTGATATTGGTATGAATTTTCTCCAAACTTAGCTTGTGTTCAAGAATACTCTGGATAAAATGACATCAAATCTAATTGTTCTTTGTTTGATTGTGAAATGTTGCATTTTTTACTAGATATATAGTGTTGTCATTGTCACTATACAAATTGAATAACCTTTTTTTATTCCCAACTAAACTAACAACTATTGCAACTAGAGCATATCCTTAAATCCTTCAATGAGAGCAATGTATTCTTCTTTCATGGTGGAAAGAGCTACAAATTTTTGCAATCTAGAAACCCAATTGACCACTTTACTTGCAAAAGTGAATACATATGCAGCGGTTGATCACCATTTATTCAAGTCACTAGCCAGGTTAGAGTCAACAAAACCTTGCAACTATGCATATTTTTCTCTAAATCTTAAAACATGATCGAAAGTTCCCTTCAAATATCTCAAAATCTATTTTACAACTTTCCATTGATTTTTACCTAGATTGCTCATGTACCTACTAACTACTCCCATTGCATGTGGAATGTCGAGTCTTGTGTGGGACATTTCATACATGAGACCCCCAATATTAGAGGAATAAGGAACTCGTTGCATAAGCTCTTTTTCTTATTTTTTCTTAGGACACATTTGAGCTAAAAGCTTGAAATGATCAACAAGAGGTGTGGTAACAGGCTTCACATTCTTCATGCCAAATTTGTCCAAAATATTTTTAATATATTTTCCTTGTGACTATTTCTACTTATTCCTTATGATATTCATTCCAAAAAATTTCTTGGTAGCCCCTAAATCCTTCATAAAAAAATTGTTATCCAATTGTTGCTTCAAATTGCTAATAATTGCCATGCCAGTTCCAATCACTAGCATATCATCAACATATAACAATAGAAAAAATTCACCATTTAAAAAAAAAATAAAAATGCACAAGGATCAGTTTCACATCTACTGAAATTTTACTCAGCCATGAAAAGGTCAAATTTTAAACAACATCAAGTTGAGGTGCTTGCTTTAGCCCATACAAACTACAATTTAATTTACAAACTAGATCCTCATTACCTCTAATTTTTTGTAGCCTTTAGGTTGTTGCATATATAACTCCTCATCCAAATGACCATGGAGAAACGTTATCTTGACATCAAGTTTCTCCAATTCAAGTTCACACACAACAACTAATTCTAGCACTACCTGAATAAAATTCATTTTCACTATTGGTGATTTGTTTTTAGAAATCTACACCCTTATGCTAATCATAACCTTTCACCATCAATCTATACCTATACCTCTTCCTACCACCATCTTCTTCCTTCAACCTATATACCAACCTATTTCTTAAAGTTTTTTAGTGAGGTGGAAGAGGGGCCAAATCCAATGTGTGGTTAGCCATCAAGGAACCCATCTCATCTTGCATAGCTTCCATACATTTTTAGCTAACTTTATCTTGGAATACTTCTCTAACCATAATAGGTTCTCCTCCATTAGAAGTTAGAAAATTTTGAATAAAATAATTGTATTTAGATGGAGGTATATGCTCCCTAGTAGGTCTACAAACTTTAGGAAGAGACACCTGTGAATTTCCTTACTGAGGAATATGTGAGAGGGGAAACTCTTGCATTGAGGTAAGGAGATCATTTAGGGACATTGCACACCCTTCATCATACCATGGAAGGGAAATAATGTTTGGATGCAACATATGAGAGTTGGGCTATAATGTGCCATGTGATATATCTTTTGGATAATGCAAGCTAGAACTACAATCTAAGATGACATTTAATGGCACAAACGCTTTTAAATATGTCCCTTGTTCTGTAGACTAGGCAATATTTTTTCATTAAATATCACATCTCTGCTACATGTGACTTGTTTTGAGGCAGGATCAAAGAAGTGATAAGTATATTATTCATCTCCATATTTGAAAAAAAATACCTTTTTGACTTTGTATCTAGCTTTATTGTTTTCTCTTTTGGAATGTGAATAGATGATTCACACCCGAACACACTCAAATATGATTTTAAGAAATTATTTTCTCCATCCACTCCTCCCTAAGAGTTTCAAAATCCAATCAAGAAGATGAAATCTAATTAATTAAATATAATGTTGTGTTGACAACCTCTACCCAAAATCATTTTCCCAAACCAACATTCGAGAGAATGCTCTGTGCTCTCTCCAAAATAGTCCTATTCATTCTCTTAGCCGCACTGTTCTCTTGAGGTATAAAAGGAACAATTTTAATCCTTTTAATGTCATTTTCTTCACAAAACTGATAAAACTCTATAAAGAAATACCATTATCTACTTTCAAACACTTAATTTTCTTTCCAATTTGATTTTCTATAAGTTATTTAAAAATTTTAAACATGATAGAAACTTCATATTTTCATTTCAACATATAAGCCTAAACCTTTCTAGTGCAATAATCCAAATAATTGATAAAAGGGTTTTACCCACCAATGGAAGTTACCTCCATGGTTTTGGAAGTATGGGTTATCATTGATTTCAACAAATATTTTTTGTTACATTGACACCAACCAATAGAGATGCTTTGATTAGTTACATTATGTTATCATTAGTAATCTCACTAATGTCAACCTTTGTTGTTTCTTTGATGATCATATGTTTGTGTATGTTCAACCATTAGTATGGTTGAGTTGATTTATTATAGTTGGTTTGGTGTTGAAAATGTTGAGATAGTGTTTGTGGTGCTTGGTTTCAAGGTGCTTTTGAGAAAATTGAATAAAAGAGGAAATAATGTGGTAAAGAGTGATCAGTGTGGCAGAGTTGTGTTTAGTTCTTTGCTTCACATTTCTTCATGGTTGAAGATCTACTTGTGCAGTTTAGATATGTTGGTTAGAGGTGTTTAGATGTGTTATATCCAGAGTTTTAGGTTTTAGATCATTCAATAGGAAAAGTTGTGTTCACCATTGTGTGAACTGTGTTGTAGTGTTATTTGGGAGAAATGGTTTTGTTCCACATTTCTCTACATTTTGGTTTCTAGTTTTTGTGGATCTGGAAGTGTGCTTATATTGTTCATATCTATCTTTAGTATGAGTTGTTCAAAGTTTGGTTCTCCACAAGGTTGGATTCATGTGTTGTAGTGTGTGGAAGGTTAACTAGTTACACAAAATGAGTATGCTCATCAGGTGTATGATTTTGTGAAGGATTTGTTGGAATTTAGGGTATTAGTGGAATATTCCAAATTTTGTTTAAGCATTTTGTGTGGTTTACAAGTTTTCTTTGGATTTGGTGAAGCGTGTACTTAAATTTTTAATGGTGTCAACACAGGTTTGGCTAACCTTGGGTGTTTACACTAATTATAGATATGCTTTAGTGTTTGTGGAAGCATGGTGAGGTATGTATGTATGGATTTAGGTCTGAGTTAAGGTGTGTTGTGGTCTACCTTCATTCATCTTCACCATGGGAATTTTTTGGTTCCAACCTAATTTTAATTTACACATTTGAGGTGCATAGCCAACCTTGTAGATTATTTTCAAGGTTGAAGATGGTATATATATGTGCTGAGCTAATGAATAATGTGAGTGTGAAGTGTTTTTGGTTTGAATTATTATGTGAAGTGTGAAGGTGTGAAGTGTAGCATGAGCTTTAACAACTAAGACTACTAGAAGTAGTGAGAAGAAGGTGTCTATATTTTACAGAGAGAGTGCAATTTTCTTGGTCAAGCAGTGCTAGAACTTTTTTGTTGCTCTAATATGGATTTCTCATTGTAACAATTATCTATATTCTTCTTTCTATTATAGCGGTGAGCAATTGGCAGTGAGCCCTTCTTTCTTTCTCATTGTTTCTTATGTTTGTATTCTACTAATGCATGATAAGGGTTTAAGGGTTATTAAGGGCTTAAGGATTAATGGAGATTTGAATGTTAATGAGGGTTTTGATGTTTTAATGTACAATTGATTCACCTCCCCCTCTCAGTTGTCTTGTGCATTCAACAATTGGTATTAGATCAAGGTTCCTTAGAAGAAATATTAATAGCTTGATGTACATTTGGGATGTCACACAAGAAGGGGGATCCTTTTTTTGATGGATCTGATTATGCATTCTAAAAGACCAGGATGGAAGGTTTCCTTATTTCTCTAGGTTTCAGAGTTTGGAAGTCTATTGAAACTAGATATATAATGCCTACAAATGGTCTGAGCACTGATGATGAGATCAAGGCATATAAGAAAAATACCAAAGAAAGTTATTCTCTTTTGAGTGGTATTTCTAATTCAGAACTGGTAAAGGTTATGAGCTATAAATCTTCTAGTGAGATCTAGAAGAAGCTAGAAAGTGTCTATGAAGGAGATGATAAGGTCAAGCAAGCAAAGATACAAAATCTAAAGACTAAATTTGAAACCCTAAGGATGACAGAAGACAAAGATATTATAGGTTACATGCATAGAGTGGATGAACTTGTCAATTCCACCAGAGGCCTTGGTGGAAAACTTAAAGAAGATGACGTGGTAAATATGGTATTAAGAACTCTTCTTAAATCTCATAGCAATAAGGTTTTTGCTATTGAAGAAGCTCAAAATTTAGATCATTATTATAGAGAGATCAATTGTTTGGTTCTTTAAATAATTTTGAATTGAGAGTGTGTGGTCCTAGTGATTCAAGAAAATAGACCACTTTTAAAGTTTCCAAAGAAGAGAAGAATGAGGAACTTGATCCAAATGAGTTTGATGAGCTAGAATAAAACTTTGTGAGGAGATTGAAAAAGGGCATTAGAAAATACAGAGGTAATCTCCCTTTCAAATGTTTCAATTGTGGAAAGATAGGTCATTATGCTTGAATATGTCCAATTAAAGCTTCAAATGATAGATTTAAGGGGAATAAAAGTAAATCAATTAAGATAAGTTATTATGTTAAAAAAGGTGCCAGTATACCTGATGATGAATTTGATTACCTAGATGATGAAAATGATGAATGCTTGTTCATGGATCTAAATGTTGGAACTAAATTTTCTATTTTTGAGAGATGTATGAAGGAAGTTTCTCCAGAAATAGGTCATAATGGAACAATAGTAATTAATTTTCACACTAGAGAAGACAAAAACTACAAGATTTTTGACACCGAATGCTCAAATCACATGACAAGTGATAACAACTTAAGTTTGTTAAACTTGAAAAGTTTGAAGGTGGACTTATTAAGCTTGGTGATAATACATTCTACTAAGATATGTGGAAAAGGTTCAATCAGTTTTGATGGCAAGAATAATACATATGATGTTCTTTATGTTAAGGGGATCTCACATAATCTTCTAAGTGTAGGAAAAATGTGTAGCAAAGGATATAATATTTTGTTTTAGGATGGTGCTTGTGAGATCAGAAAAGCCTCTAGAACTTTGGTTGTTGCAAGAAGAAGGATAGATGGAAATGTTTATCATCCTAAGGGTGCTAATGGTATGTGCTTTACGAATAAAATTAATGAAAGTTGTCTATGACATAGAAGAATGTCTCACATCAATTTTGATATCCTAGTTAGAATTAACTCTACTCAAGCTGTGAGAGATTTTCCAAAGATTGCAAAGCCTATAAATGCAATTTGCAAGGAATGTAAGGTTGTGAATCAAACAAGAAAAAGGTTCAATGTTAAAGAATATTCTATCATAGGATCATTGGATTTCATGTATATAGATCTTTGTGGACCTACAAAAATAAATTTTTTTCAAGGTGATAGGTATTTCATGTTGTTGATTGATGATTAATCTAGAATAACTTGGGTAACTTTTCTCAAAGAAAAGTTAGAAGATATATCTACAAGTTTAAGGAATTTAAAGCTATGGTTGAGAATGAAATGGATTTTAAAATAAAATGTTTAAGAGGTATGATAAATGTAGAGAGTTCACCTCCAATTAGTTTAATAGTTTTTTAGAAGATTATGGAATAAAGAGACATCTATTAGCTCTTAGGACTCCTCAGTAGAATGGAGTGGTGGAAAGGAAGAATATTATTGTTCAAGAAGAAGCAAGGACAATGATGAAGGAAGAAAAAATATTGGATGTCTATTGGAGACAAGCAATTTATACTACAATGCATATACTTAATAGAGTGTAAGAAAGGACAAACAATTCAAAGACTACCTATGAATTGTGGTATGGAAGAACTTGTACTGTCAAATATTTTAGAGTTTTTGAATGAAAGTGCTATATCAAAAGAGATGAAGAAAACTTAAGAAAGTTTGATGCTAGATATGATGAATGAATATTCATTAGATACTCTACAAAGAGTAAGGCTTATCGATGCTACAAAAAGAGGCTAAAAAGGATTGTTGAAAGTACAAGTGTCAAAGTGGATGAAGACTTACATAAAAGATTAGTGTTGATAGATGGATATGAATCAAATGATTCCTCTTGTAGAGAAGAAGAAGAGGATAGCTTGGTAAGGAAAAAGAAGTACATATTGAAGAGGAATAATCACTAGAAAGGATCCCTAAGACCCCTAAGTATGTGTAGAAGAATTATTCTAAATATTGGATCATCGACCAAATAAAAGTATAGGTGTATTGACAAGGAGAAAGGCTACTATAATAGAAGAATAGGTAAACTTATGTTTACTTTCCAAATTTGAACCTAAAATAGTGATTGAGGCATGGAAAGATAAATTTTGGATCAAGGCTATGGAAGATGAATTAATGCAGATTGAGAAAAGTCAAACTTGGGAACTTGTCCCAAGACCAGTGAAAAAGAATGTGATTGGAACCAAGTGGGTGTTCTGGAACAAGCTGAATGCGAATGGAGAAGTTTTTAGGAATAAAGTAAGACTTGTGTGTAAAGGTTACTCATAAGTAGAAGGAATAAACTTTGAGGAGATATTTGGTTTAGTGGGAAGGATGAAGGCTATTAGGATGTTTTTGGCTTTTACAACACATAAGGATTTCAAAGTTTTTCAAATGGATGTGAAGTCCACATTTTTGAATGGTGAGTTGGAAGAAGATGTATATATTGAACAACTAGAAGGCTTTCAGTTGTTACAAGATCCTAATATGGTCTATAGATTGAAGAAGGAATGATATGGACTCAAGAAAGATCACAAAGCTTGGTATGAAAGATTGGATAGGTACCTATTGCAACAAGGATTCAATAAAGGTACCACAGCTAGTAATCTTTACTTTAAAGTTGAGAAAGAGAAAATCTTGATTGTGGTCGTGCATGTTGATGATATAATCTTTGGAGGAAATGAAAGTATGTGCAAGAGATTTGTAGAAGAGATGCAAAAAGAGTTTGAGATGTATATGTTTGGAGAGATACATTTCTTCCCTAGAATTTGTTGTGTGGTCTCACAACATGCCCCAAGACTGTAAAACTTGGGGACCCAAGTGAAAAATAAATCTTATGGTAGGTGCTGGCTAGTTAAAAAGGATCACCGGAAGTTAAAATAAAAAAAAAGAAAATTATTTTGAAGTAATTTTTGATTCAAGTGTACCCAATACTAGGTACCAGGTATCAGAGGGCTAGAAATGTTAAAATGTTAATGCAAGGTTTTGGTGAAGTGTTTTGGTCTAGGAGTGAAGGTCCAAGAATGTGAGGAGATTTTGGTAAAACCTAGGATCCAATAAATTTTGTTTAGGTAAGGCTGAAGTGTCGAGTACTAGGTA
This sequence comes from Sequoia sempervirens, assembly GCA_007258455.2. Taxonomy (NCBI): domain Eukaryota; kingdom Viridiplantae; phylum Streptophyta; class Pinopsida; order Cupressales; family Cupressaceae; genus Sequoia; species Sequoia sempervirens. Next base: position 64,336 of record VDFB02018813.1, on the reverse strand, counting down.
TCGGGTAACGGTGTTAAGTTTGAAATGATAAATGCGTGAGAATGTATTTTGAGGTGTGATATTTATGATTTGTTTGAAATGATGATTTATTAAAGATGGTTTTGTTTTCATGAGAGTTTTATGACTTTTTTTAAAAGGGATTTAATATGTGGAATTTGTACTTGCAAGAGGAACAAATTGTGATACAATGTTTGGGTATGGACGGTTAGGAAAATTTGCATCATGAATAGAATCATATCTAGATCAGGTAGAAAATTCTGGTAGTCTATGTGAAGGAGGAGCTTGAGTTGTCGAAATACTGGGTCTCCTAGTATTACAAATGTAGTGACAGAATTCACCAACCTCCGGTGTAACTCATTCCTGGGAGTATTAAGCTCGAGATAGAACCAAAGTGTAGGAACAAAATGTTCAATTGATCATTCTAAATATATGTGAAGTTCCTACATTCTATTCAGATTCAAGTTATTATCCTAGAGATAATACAAACAAGAATATCCTGAAAGATTTTATCATGTTGAAGATGGTTGACTTCTGTTGACTTCATCAACAATTCTCTTGCCTATTGTCATTTTCCATGTGCCTTGTTGTGATTTGTCCCTTGGATTCCCTCTCATGTATTTGTCTAATCTCCCCTACATCTTGTTCTTATAAAAGGCCGAGAGATGTCTCATTTTAAGTTAAGTTCAAAATTTGTAGATGTCGAAGAACCAAAACTTCTTTAAGTTTTGTTCTTTTTCTTATTTTCTGTTCCATTCCAAATTAAAAACTTGTATGCACATAGAAGCTAATTAATATCAAAGCCAATTTAAAAGCTATTTCCTGATATGAAATCTTACATAGCTGATTGTTTGTTCTAGCTAGAGACAAGACTATGTGATGCACCATTTAAGGGTGCATATAGAACCTACCTGGCGTCCAAATAATCCCACTCTCTTTAAAATATCACATCAATCTATGCTTAGTAGTGAAGCAATTTGGTGATGTATGGAATGGTTTGCTCTATTTTTGTTAATTCTTGAGGCATGCATGGATAATACCTGTGAGAAAATTTACTTTTCTAGTAATTTTTGATGCTTTATTTTAGAATAAATGTTTAAATTTTAGAAAATGTTTCAAAAAAAGAGCTAAATGAATGAAAATTTTATTGCAAATCTTTTTATTCCTCGATATTGCTAAATGCTTAAAGCTAAATCTAGTTAAGTGAAAGAGAATTATTTGAAGTTCATGAAATGTTATTACAAATTTGTTGATTTCATGAAGTTGTTAAATGACCAGACTGGGATTGTATTTTATCTATCCCTACGATTCTTTGAAAACCAAAATAAAAAACCATTTACCCCTCATGATTAACCGAATTATCACAATGAACCCTGATGTAGACCTAGTATGGTCAAGACCTTACATAAATGAGCCTTGGGATTAAGTTGAGTCAGCCTAAGATTTAGGTTGCCTTGGTTCAGTCTTTCAAGTAAAGATAGGTTCTCGTGGTCTATCTATGAGGATTTATCTGCACTATTGGTGTGCAAATAACATCGCGATCAACAAGAATTGGTGCTAGAAGGAGGGCATCCTCTAGTTTTATTTGGAATTGGTATTGTTATTCTGGTTTCAGGTTTGAAAGTTTCTTGCAAGACGAAAGTATAAGCGAGCTAGTAATGGAAAGTAAGATGGACATTGATAAGATCTAGGAAATTATTAATTGGAGGCTTTATCCTTTGAGTTTGTTCACCTTTAGTAGGGTCACTGAGTGTACAATTCATGGTACAAATGATCATGGTGAACTTGATTGTGATTTTTTTTTGACTAGGGTAAGCTTGGCTACTTATAATGTGATTTTGTTAATGGAGGCATCTTTAATTACTAAAAGAAAGGAACCACTATTAGAAAGAGATATGAATTTTGAGAAAGTTCCTAACCCTAGTGAAATGAAAAATGTTGTAAAATTAATTGCTAAATCAAATCAATTTATTAACTATGATTTTCATGAGGAAAGTCCTGAAATTTTACAAGAAAAAAGGAAAGTATGTCGAGACTTGGAAATAACACGTCAAAAGTGTAAAAGTAAAAATGATGATTCATCAATCCTCTCACACGTGGAAGAGGACAGTGATGAGGAAGAGCAGGAAAAATGAGCAGGAGATGCGTGTTTTCTGCCCTTAGCCAAAAATACATAATTTAAAATGGAAGAAATTATTGATTTCATGTAGAATATAGAGTATCAATTTTTTACTTTTTCTCCCTCTGATGATAATGTAAATTATGTTACTACTTGGCCAAACAAAGTGAATAGTGTTGCTAAGAGTGAAGATAGGACCAAGGACTTGAAAAATCTTGGAGAGAAAGAAAATCAAGAAATGAATGCAATCATTCATGGAGTAGAACAAAGTGAAAATGAAAAGCATGAACTGGGACTGGAGGAGAGTAGAGTATGGTGAAACAAACAAAGGTGTGTGCAATCGACCTTTAATGAGGTCATTTTTGTACATATGAGCCAATTTATTGGTAAGTATTCCTTTGAATTTATGTTTGTTAAATGTAGAAAAGTTAATATAATTCATTGTTATAGTAGGATATATGAAATGTATACTAGTGAATTTAAAGATAAGCTTGTTGTAATTCATACTAAGAATACCATGAAAACAGTAATAGAAATTAAAATAAATTTCTTAGTTAGGGTTAGTTGTTTTCTTAGGGTAAATTTTAGTTAGTTAGGTAAGTTTTCTTTTGTAGGGTTTTTTAATTTATTTTTGGTTTGTTACTGACATTAATGAATTTTCCTTAGTTTAAAAATACATGAGAATGAATTGAAATATTCCTAAAACATTGTACTGTGAATTGAAAAAAATAAAGCCATACAAAGTAAATACATGCTAAATGTAAAAATAAAATAAAATTTTAATATGTGTGTGTGTGTGTATACTTTGTATATACATGAAAATACAAAAAATATCATTGTAAAGGTGCAAAATTGCAAAAGGGAAAAAAGTAGAGTTTAGCTAGTAGGCAACAAGTCATAGGTCAATCAATCTGGGATGCTTCGTCCATAAGGGCAGTATATCCCAAGTAAGTTTTTTTCTTGTGGGTTTCAAAGTTAGGGGTATGGAGGTCATTCAGAAATGGCCAGAGAGGAACCAATTATCCTCATTCCAAAAAATAGGGGGATATCATCAATGAAGGGAATTCCAACAACTGGTAGTGCAATAGAGAGGACAGTCCAAATTCTCTAGAAAATCAGGTTGCACTATCATCTGAGTATCTTCATGAACTTAAGCAACATAAATCCCAAGGTCCAACAGGGAGGCTACAAACCACAAAGCCAAATATGAATTCAGTCGATAGTACCCTCTAGATTCCATAAAAGTTTCCCTAAGGACCAGGCACAAATTGGATTTGGTAGCTAGAGTCCTAAGAAAGAAAACCTTATTTAGCCTTTGGGTGGTAATGCAACCCAGAAAGCCATTCTGGTGGTGAACACAAGGGTGATCCCACAATACTAGTTTATAATTTTTTGGCCAAACTGGACATTGAACTTATTTTTCTTAACAAAATCTCCAGTTTTAGGCACCTATAGCTGCTAAACCATGAGGAATTTGAAGATGATGCAAACTAGTGATTTGCAACATTTTTTCTGTAGATTCTAAATATATATTTTTAAATTTTTTTAGAATTATATTGCATTTCATTTTCCATCTCCTTCAAAATCTAATTTTTAATAGTAAACACCATTTTTAAAGAGTGGTGTTCACTGTATACAACATAAATTTTCTTCTATGAAGGATAAAATTATTATTTTTTAGAATTTAGATTTGTAACTATGATATCTAGCAGTTTCATTTGGTTTCATAGTGTTTTATGAGATATTTTTTCTTAATTAAGTTTTAAATTCAAACCAATTACAATTTAAACATAGGCATATCATATACAACATAACTTTTTTTGTATATATCAAAATTCAATTTTATTTTTTTTGTTGGATCAAGGACATCAAAACCTAGCATAAAAATATTTTTTAGAATTTTTTTTGGTAATCTACTATTTTATAACATGTGTAGAATAGAGAGATTGATTTTTGGTTAAAAACCTACATTCGTAAGAAATAAAAAATAAATATAATAATCAAATTAAGTATATTTAAAATTATACTTTTTGGGAAGCTTATAATAAGGACTACATACTTAAAAAAATAAATTTTAAATGAATTTAGTTGATCCCCCAAAAGGTAAATCAAAAGTGGTTTTTTATCAGTATTTTGATAGGTTTAAAGGAGACTCTGTTATAGGTATTGATTAAAACTATTGAGCTTCTATCCAAGGGAGTTTGATGTAAGGTGGTTTGATCAAACCATCTTCAATTGGAATCCTTTAAATTGAAATTTTCAAGGCTTGAATCATTATATTTTCTAAAAATATGTGATTTCAACAAAAATCAGGATGTCCCAAAAAGTGTAAACCATTGTTGTGGGATCACCCATAAGTTAGGAAAATGGGAGTGTCCATAGCCTAGAAGCAAGAAAATGCAAGAAAAATGAAAAGAACAAGATGTGAAAATTTCAAAGGAGAAATGCAAAATTTATAAAAAACTGTGAGTAATCTGTGGTACATAGTTTCCTAGATTGAAGTCTTGGAAAATGCAAGTTGAGGTGGGAACAGGACAATTTTCTAGATAGAGTTTAATGTTAAATCAAATAAATTCTCACATAATGTGTGGCCATTGCTTCAAAGTTTTCTAGTATGAATATCACGAATCAAGCAAATTGAAGATTTCAAAATTTAATGGTGGTCATTTCATTATATGTTATCGAGCCGTATTAATCATGAAGGTGTCCATGTGTGCAATACACAATGGAAAATTAAGCTAGTAAGGTGACACATGTTAACATCTGGAAATTAAAAGGAGATAATACGCACGTGTTAAGGCATGAAAATTAAATGCAGAGTATTATGGTCTGGTTTAAGTGTAATCATGACAACTTTGATGCATTAATGTTAGTGTAGCACTATCAAATCAAAATTACTAGCCAAGTATTGTAGCAGTTGCCATAGAAAATTAAATTGGAAGGGTGGTAACCGAGATTTCTAAATTTAGAACTAATTTGGTTATGGATTACTTGTTGCTAAATTTTAACTTATGCACATTTTTTTAAAGATAGAAAATTGTAGTTAGCTAGAATTTGACATAAGGATGGTAAAATTTAGCTGGAAAGTCACACCTATAGGGAATAATTAAATGAGTTTTTGAGAATTGGTGAAGTGATGAAAGGATTTGAATTGAATGAAAAATTAAAAGGTAACCTTTGCTACCACTATAATTCCCAACCTAATAGTAGGCTTCATTGCCTGCAAGTTGAAGTAAATGAGCTTACAAAGAAATATAAAAAAAAAGGAAAAATGAATATCAAAGAAATATCAAAAGATAAAATTCAAATCTTTAGGCTATCCAAATATCTCTACCGCTCGGGCTATGGATGCTTGACTGGAAGAATAACTATGTTTGGGGAAATTACAAAGATAACCTTGTTGGGGCTATGGATGCCTAACTAGTAGGATGACTCTATCTAAAGTTGGATTTGGAGGATTATCAAATTATGCAGTTCAATGTTGATGAAGGGTATGTGTAGGATCATGATGGGCTAAAAAGTGGTGATATGTAAGTGATATGATGGCCCATGTGGTTGATGACTTTTTTTTTATCCAAAATTGATGAAACGAAAAGGGTTTTTAAAGGAGATTCTCAGCTTTCCACCAATATAAATTATGCTTTACTTTGAATTTAATAAATAATTATTTTTCATTTTCTATTTGAATTATGACTAAAGTCCTGATTGATAGGCTGATTGAAAAACATCTATAGCTTCCAAACAATATCACATTTTTTTAATCCAAAATATGAGTCACATTCTATGCTTCGCATACTATAGGATTAAAAAGAGAGTTGAATTTCATGAGGTTTTGACCAAGTTAAGGTGGTCAGACAGACGATTTTTTATATTTTTTAAAAGTTGCAATAAAAAATAAAAATTAATTATTTATGGAAAAGAATTACAAAAAAAGATGCATCACATTGGGATAGGAGTCCTCTACTTATATCTAAAATTTTATAAAAAAATATTATCATTTTATTGTGGTTAGGGTGGTCAGACATACACCTACTTATTTTTTCCCTAAAATTTAAGTACTACTGCATTGAAATTTCAAATTTTCACCAAATAGATTTTTATTTATTTATAATAAACCTAGTAGTTTAGAAACTACATTCAATTTGCTATAGATTCTATTCTTACATATTTTTGAAATAATATAGATAACATATTCAAATTTTTATGTCAAGTTGTGTAACTCTGATTTTTTTGAATTTTTTGCCACTTAAAGTCCTATTTTTTCCATGATGATCTTGCACATACCCTGAACTAATTTTTTTCACCAAGTTCCCAAAATTTGAATTAATCAAAGAACACACTCATACTTTGTGGAGAAATTTTATTATCTTTATGTCAGAATCTAGGTAAAAGTAAGGAGTTATTGTTTGAAAAATATGTATAAGTTATAATTTATAACGGGTGATTCAATCTAGGGTTTCTTTTAAATTTGGTTTTATTGGTTGCAAGTTGTTGTGTGGTGTCACAACACACCCCAAGATTTTAAGACTTGGGGATCCAAATGAAAACTAACTATTATGGTAGGTGTTGGCTAGTAAAAAATATTTTTTTGAAGTAATTTGTGATTCGAGTGTACTAGGTACCGGGTACTAGAGTGCCAAGTTAATGCAAGGTTTTGGTGAAGTGTTCTAGTATGAGAGTGAAGGTTTGGAAAAGTGAGGAGGTTCCGGTAAAATCTGAGATCCAAGAAAGTTTGTTCCAGTAAAGCTGAAGTGTCGGGTACCAGGTATCGAGTAATAGTGTCAAGTTTAAAGTTAAATGTTTAAGTTTGCCTAGAGGTCCAAAGGTTCGATAACCCACCTAAAAGATAATTACACAAGAATGTTTTTTGAAGCATGATATTTATGATTTGCTTGAAATGATGATTTATTAAAGATCATTTTGTTTTCATGAGAGTCTTATGAATATTTTAAAATGTGATTTAATATGTGGAATTTGTACTTGCAATAGGAATAGATTACGATGTAATGTTCGGGTATATATGTTCAGGAAAATTTGGATCATGAATAGAATCATATCTAGATCAGGTGGAACATTCTGGGAGTCTATGTGAAAGAGGAGCTTGAGTTATTAGAATATTGGGTCTCTTGCTATTACGAATGCGGTGAAAGAATGCACCAACATATAGTGTAACTCATTCTTGAGAGTATTAAGCCTGAGGAAGAACCAAAGTGTAGGAACAAAGTTTTCAATTGATCATTTTGAATATATGGGAAGTTCCTACATTCTATTCATATTCAAGTTATTATCCTGGTGATAATACAAAGAAGAAGATCTTGAAATTTTTTTATTATGTTGAAGAGGGTTGAACTCCATTGACTTCATCAACAATTCTCTTTCCAGTTGTCATTTTCCATGTGCATTGTTGCGACTCATCCCTTGGATTCCCTCTCATGTATTTGTCTAATCTCCCCTGCATCTTTTTCTTATAAAAGGCTAGGAGATGTCTCATTTTAAGTTAAGTTTAGAATTTGTGGATGTCAGAGAATCAAATTTTTTTTGAGTTTTGTTGTTTTTCCTGTTTTCTATTCCATTCCAGATTAAAAACTTGTATGCACATAGAAGCTAATTAATATCAGATCCAATTTAAAAGCTATTTCCTGATATGAAATCTTGCATAGTTGATTGTTTGTTCTGGCTGGATAAGACTGTGTTGCACCACTTGAGGGTGCATATAAAACCTACCCAGTGTCCAAATAATCCCCCTCTTTAAAATATTGCATCGTTATATGCTTAGCTCTGAAACAATCTAGTGATGTATGGAATGGTTTTCTCTATTTTGGTTAATTCTTGAGACATGCATGGATAATAATTGGGAGAAAATTTACTTTTTCGGTAATTTTTGATGCTTTATTTTAGAATAGATGTTTAAATTTTAGAAAAGTTTCAAAAAGAGATAAATGAATGAAAATTTTATTGCAAATCTTTTGATTCCATGATATTTTTGAATACTTAAAGCTAAATCTACTTAAGTGAAAGAAAGTTATTTGAAGTTCATGAAATGTTATTGCAAATTTGTCAATTTCATGAAGTTATTAAATGATCGAGGATTGTCTTTTATTTATCCCTATGAATTTTTGAAAATCAAAATAAAAACTATTTACCCATCATGATTAATAGCATTATCTGTAAACTAAAATTGAGCCTATAGTATGGTCAAAACCTAACATAAATGAGCCTTGGGATTAAGGTGAATTGACTTAAAAGATTTTGTAATTGATACCCTCCTCTTGCTAGTTGGATTTATTACTTTGCTATGCGGTTGTTTGCTACTTGTGATGATGATGATATTGTTTGATTTGGTTAGTTAGACGTTAGATGATGCTATTGTTTCACTATGGACATGATTATTTTGTATGACAGTATGGTTGGTTATATTAGTTGATTTTCAGAATTATATTATAATGCAATGATTTAATGAATTATGTCATGAGATGAAATTGTTAGTTTAGAAATGTTATTTTATCAGATAGATTATAATTGTTAGAATAGGTGTGATGAAGGACAATATGGCATCACTCGTTCGCGAGTGCCCTGCTATGTTGCGATTCCTTCTCACAATGCAGTACTTTGATTTAATGCTTTGATATATATGTATATATGCACATGTACACAACTTCGTTTGTATGCAGGATTGCAGGTACAAGTCTCGATTCCACCTGCTTCGGCAGGACAGGGCGAGCACCTATAGCCCAACGGTTAAATGTTGATACTGAGGTGACGATGAAGTCCTCCCGTCCCATGATGTCAGGTCGTCTCGTTGATTGGTATTGTACATTTCTGTAATTGTCGTCATTGTGGTTTGTGTCGTGTATGTCATATTTTATTAATGTGAGTATTTAATAGGTTGTGATTTAGTTAATTGAATGTGGATAATAATTGTTTATTTTAATGATTGGTACGTTATTTGTTGTAGTGTAATCGATTTTGATGATGGAAGTAATTGGTTGTTTTAATGTTAGATTTAAATTATATTTGAATATTTAAATGATTTAATTATTTTGAAAACCACATATTACAATTAAATGGTAATTATATATTAAATGTGTTTTAATTGTTTTAATTTAATTATCTGGTGGAGGATAATTATTAAAATAATTTATTTAAATTAAATAAGTAATGTGTTGTGCAAGAAAAGTTGCAAAAATAGAAATTAAAACAATAAAACCAATAAAAGAATAAAAAGATTGTGTGAGCCAATAGGAAGAGAGATCAGGGAAAAAGCTAGCTTTTAAAGAATTGATTTTCTTTTAATTTGGATTTTTGTGAGTTTTTTTGAGAAAAATGGGAATATATTTTTAGATTATTATGAATTTTTTTTGGGGTTCTCTCACACACACTCACAGAAGATCAGAAAAGTAAAAAGTTGCTCAAGTGATTGTAAATTCGTGCGGACTAAGAATCAAGGAGGAATCAAGCTTCGAGGGCATGAGGAGTTAAGCGGGCATCTTCAGTTTACATTGGACTCAGGAGTTCCTCCTGCGGTCTTCTTCTGGTACTTCTTTGTTTTTACACATTTTGCTTGAGAAAAGAAAAAAATAATAAACTTTAATAAAATGAATTTTGTGAATATAGAAAACTACGTTGAGGCGAAAACTAGGGCAAGTTATTAGGCGGAAACAAGAAAATATTTTGTAATCTAGGTTAAAAGCGATTTCCTTGAGATTAGAAAATGAATAAACGATGAAGCTGCCTTGAAAGAGGCAGCTTCTGTTAAAAGTTGGAATCATGTTTTGCAATCAAGCTGAGGAAGAAATTCTTGAATTTATTTTTATTAAGCTAATTCTCTCTTATATATTGCTATAAAAAAATAATAATTAATCTTAAGTATGGGATGATTTTTGTTGTATTATTTTAATAATCATGAATATATTTATAAGCTGTAGATATACACTACACATTTGTGGGAAAATAGTGTTCTCTGTAATTATTTATGTTTATATATTTGATATATATATATATATATATATTTAAATTTATTTATATATATATATATATGTGTATTTATGAGTTATCATATGTATTTTTAGAAATTATATTGAATTGTTTTAGATGCTTACAAAGGCGAGAAGTCGGCTGTCAAAATCCGTGCGGAATGAGGAATTTATATATAAAAATAAACTAAAATAAAATAAAATTTATAAGCGAACTTTTATAAAAAAAATTAAATGAAATTTGGAATTTGGTAGAGATTGCATTGTGATACCCAGTAGCCCCTATCTTTATTGTGTCTTGCGCACAGCGATCATAATGGCTAGCTGGCGATGCGACGGAAGTCGTATAACTAACTGTCTACCTTGTCTGAGGAGGGCCGTCGGCCCTCTCCCATGCCCTTTGGGAGTTTTTAAATGTTTTGTTTTATTTTTATTTATTTTGTGTTTAATAAAATTTATATATGTGGTTTCGTTTTATTTTTATTTTATTTGGTATTTAATAAAATTCACATATATAATTTTGTTTTATATTTTTTTTTTTTTTTTAATATTTAATAAAATATATATATATAGAGAGTTAATTATCTTATTAAAATACTTTATAAAGTTATTTATAATATTGTTTAAGTTGTTAAAAATAATTTTGTAAATAAAATGTAAATTGGTATGTATTATTTTATGATGATATAGACTCATGTGTATTTGTTCAGTTGGGTTAGAACAATATAAAAAACATTTTATGATTATATATAATTATGTGTGGTTGATCAATTCGGTCAGAAAAATAAAATAAAATATATATATATATATTTTATGATTATAGATATGTATTAAATTATATATATACAGTAAATTGTGTAAAGATGAATAAAATAAATAAATAAATAAATAATTATTATTGTGGAATATGATTAAGTTGAGTGAATATAAAATTTATGGTCTTTGAGTAATTAAATAAAGCAAATTAGATAAGTCATCATTAATTTTATTCTTCCTTATTTGTGACTCTATGTCGAGTAAAATGGAGATATCATACGTAATTGGTCGATTCGTCTTCTCGAGTAGAAAATCTTGTGATCTTGTTATTGCATGTTTTAACTTCAATGATTTCTCGAGTTTCCTTGGTTGGAGATTTAAGTGTATTTTTGTTTTAGGTATTTGTCGGATGTTTTTTGTTAAGAATTAAACATTTTGCCGTAGAATTATTAACTCCTTGTGTTTCTTTATATCATTTCAAAATTGGAGTGTTTTGTGTGATTGAGTTAATCGTTACTTTAAGTTATGAATTTACGTGATCTGGTTATCGTTTTCCATTGATTTGTTGTAGCCTCACTCTTCGATGTGGGAACCTATTGTTGATTTTGTAATCCTTGTTCCAGAGGCTTGTTATGTTAAAATGTTATTCTCAGCTTGGTTATGCTATTGGAGTTATTGATTTTATGTTAGGAAGGGTTGAACAGTTGGTTAAGACTTTGGGGTTTTGAAATATCGCGAGAAGGTTAATGCCTCACATGAGCTTGTTTTGAGTATTATGTTTTATATGTTGTATTTCAACCCTTGCCTAGATTTGAGATATGTTAAGGGTCATAGGGAGAGTGGCTCTTCGTGGGCGCCGGCGCCTCGGGTAAGAGGAAGGGCCAGGGGAACCCACGCAAGAGTAGTTAAACAAGTGATAACCTAAAAATAGAATTTAGGAATGGGTAGTAAAACATACAAGATAAAGAAAAATGGATTCCTCGTCTATGCATTAGGGCTACCGTAGACTAGTGATAGACTGAGTAGGCCGTGGTAGGCAAAGTCGTAGTCTCGTCTTCATGAGAGACCATCGGCTCCGCATTAGCTACCCTATGGTGCCGGCGCCTCAGTAGGAGGAAGGGCCAGGTGATCCATAGATGGGTGCCGGCGCCTCGGTTAGGAGGAAGTGCCAGGGGATCCCATGAGAGCTATGCGATGACACTCTCCACTAGACATCCTTGTTGTCCTTGTTTCTTGTTGCCTCTGGATATTGTTATTTTTATGTTGTTCTGATTATAGGGTTAGGGAATCCATAGGTGGGTGCCGGCGCCTCAGTTGGAGGAAGAGCCAGGGGATCCCATGAGAGTTATGTGATGACCCTCCCTACTTGACACCCGTCTGACTTGTTCTTGTTGCTTATTGGAATGGTGTATTGAATGGTTGATTCAGAGTTATTATGGAATCGTGTTCTTTATATTGGTTTGATTTATTTGGAAATGTATTTTGGGTGTTGGTTCGGTTCTTCTGGATGTTATCTCTTTGTGATGTTTCTTTGAATTCTTGTGATTTGATTCATGATTGTTAAGTGTTAGTACTTCATGTTATCGTAATGAGTTCTTGGCTTTATTTGTTATGTGATTTGAGTACGTTGACAGTTCTGCATTGCATACTTGGGTTGTACTTGTTTTGTATCATGTTGTTGAGTCGGTTGACATTCATGGTCGGGTTCACTTCCTCATCACCTCTGAGCACGAGGGGTGAGTTACTTCGTAATTCACATGGTTGGGTGGAACGTGCTCCGTACCCGTTGGGTTCCCCATCAGCGTCTTGTCTTCTTAGCTTCCGCAGTGCAGATGTTCCAGTGATCAGTTGTACTTCATGTTCTTTATTCTTGTATCAATCCCCGTGTTGGGAAATTCAATGTAATTCATGTATCAAAGAAAATTGTAATGTAATATTATTTCAATGATGTAATAGTTAGGTTTGAATTGGATCATGTTTAAAGTTTTATCATGGATGTAATTGTGCGATGTTGTCATACTCGCATCATGGCTATCAGTCGTATCAATGTATATGGTTTTCATAAATTAAATGGTTATGATAGTTTCATTATCTTTATTATGTTTTGTGGTTGCAATGTAACCTCGCGTGCCCCAGAGAACCAAGTGTATTAATGTTATGTGTTATGCTATGTGTTTATGGTTTAAGGTTGTTACATGTTACTTCTATTATTTTAAAAAAAAAATTATTCGCATTATGTGTGTGTTCTCTGGGGTTTGCACGACGGGTGTTACAACTTGGTATCAGAGCCAAGGTTGCAAACGCTAGGGTCTTTGGGTAGTGTAGTCCATTAGGTTACCGTTTGTGCAACTCTTGTGCTCATGTCGTACTTTATCTTGTGGCGCAGAACTATGCCTCGAGGTAGAGGACGTGGTCGTGGAAGAGGCCGTGGTGCCGGACGTGGAGCAAACCGGCGAAGTCCCTCAGTTCCTAGTTCCCATGGCTCTGAGCATGAGGAACAGCAGAGCCTTCATAGTGTTCCATCAGGTGGCTGCATCCAGCACCTGGTAATCTAGGGACGGGTCAGCTACAGCATACTTGAGAGATTCTGACCGCTTAGACCTGCCATGAGGTACCGTGTGGAGAGGGAGAGAGAGAGGTCTCCTCGGCGGCACAGTGGATACGCATGTGGTTCCGCATACGAGTGCCATATGAGAGATCTGATGAGGGCACACCCTCCTACTTTTGATGGTTCTGGAGGAGGTCTTGAGGCTGAGACCTGGTTAATTGACTTAGACCGTTGCTTCGCCATGCACCCCTACGGTAGCAATACCAAGGCTCGGTGCGCAGTGATGCACTTGCGAGGCTTCGCGTCTACTTGGTGGCGCCTTGAGGAACAAAAACTGCATCTTGATCTCAGTATGGTTACTTGGGAGTTGTTCCTTGTTCCTAGATAGGTTCAGAGCTCGTTTCCTCTCAGTTCACTGGAGGCAACGCAAGGCTGACGAGTTTCATGATCTCAAGCAATTGTCTATGTCAGTGGAGCAGTATGAGCGGTGCTTCTATGAGTTGAAGCAAGTATGCAGGGATTAGCCACGATGAGGGCATGTTAGTGCAGCATTTTTTTCGGGGCTTAAATGCCCGCATCAGTGGTGGTGTACGAGTCTTCGAGCCGAAGACGATGGAGATGGCAGTGGAGAAGGCTCGCTTAGTGGAGGAAAATTTGGCCATGGCTTTGGGTGGTCACATCGGAGTACAGATTGGTAGCACGCCCACACCTGGTTATGTTACTCATGGAGGGCAGTCACAGGGAGCAGGATCTTCCAGGAATAGGAATCCACCTCCTAAAGGGGGTCAGCAACATCAGCAGCAGTAGCAGCAGCATCAACAACAACAATCACAGCTGAAGCATGAAAACTTTCATTCTCAGCAAGGTGGCCATTCGCAGTTTCGTAGGGATCAGAATAGGATCAGGCACCAAGTTCGTCAGGAACGTTTTGCACAGCCTGCACCTAGTTTTCAGTCAGCGCCGAGTCGAGGAAGCTTTCAACAATCCAATGCTCCATCTGAGGGCAGAGGATTAGGCCGAGGTACTGGTTGCTACTCATGTGGGCAACAAGGGCATATCGCTAGATTGTGTCCACAAAAGAGCACTTCGGGATTTAATCAGAGACCTGCCGCTTCTGAGCCGATAGTGGGAGATGCGGGTAGATCTCATCGAGTGTTTTCTGTTGTTGACAATCGTCAGGCTGGGTACCAGGATACAGGTGCAGAGGCTTCTGGTAGAGGTCGAGGCTCTGGCTTCGGAGCTCGCGAGTGAGCTCGAAAGGGTTCAATGGTGTCCTAAACGTTGTGATCTTGGTGTCATGGGAGGATGTCTCCCTTATTTGAGAATCTTAATTGTTTTTCTTTTTTCTATTATTTAATGCCTTCCAGGAGTAAGCCATATCCTAGGGGGGGAGGATGTAATACCCCTCATACTATTTAGACTTATTATTGTCTGTGCTTTGCTTGGATATTGTGATGATACTGTTATCGTTTGATGTGGTTAGTCAGATACTATGAGGATACTGTTATTGGGTGATATGGTTAGTTAGATGCTAGATGATGCTGTTATTTCATTTTGGACATGATTACTTTATATGACATTATGGTTGATTATATCAGTTGATTTTCTGAATTATGATATGATGCAGTAATTTAATTTAATATGTTATGAGATGATTGTTAGTTAGAAATGTAATTCATTGATTATGTTATAATTGTTAGAATAGGTGTGACGAAGGACAATATAGCATCATTCGTTCGCGAGTGCCCTGTTATGTTGCGATTCCTTCTCACAATGCAGTATTTTGACTTAATGCTTTGATATCTATGTTTATATGCACATGTACACAACTTCGTTTGTATGCAGGACTGCAGGTACAAGTCTCGATTCCACCTGCTTCGGCAGGAAAGGGCGAGCACCAAATAACCCAACGGATAAATGTTGATACAGAGGTGACGATGAAGTCCTCCCGTTCCATGATGTCAGGTCGTCTCATCTGTTTGGTATAGTTGATGTTGTGTAATTGTGGTTATGGCCTGTTGTGTTATGTGTTTGTCTCATTGTATTTATGAGGGCATTTATAATTATGAGTTATCTTAATGAATGAGATAAATTAATTAGTTTAAATATTGGATTAAATAATATTTAAATGTTTAAATATTTTAATTATTTTGAAAATCGTATATTGCAATTAATTAATAATTAAATATTAAATATGCTTAATTATCTCAATTAAATAAATTGGTGGTGGATAATTATGAGAATAAATTATTTAAAATAAATTTGAGATGTGAGTTGCAAGAAAAGTTGAAAAAAAACGGGAATTAAAGTAATAAAAACAAATAAAAGAATTAAAAGACAGTGTGAGCCAATAGGGTTTGAGTGTTGAAAAGAAAGCTTGTTTTAAAGATTGATTTTTCTTTTAATCTGGGATTTTTGGAGAGCTTTGAAGAGATGAGGAATATATTTTATTTAATCATGAATTTTTGAGAAAACACACACACCCAGAGGAACAGAAAGTTGAAGTGCTCAAGTAAAGGTGGAGTTCGTTCTGGACTAGGATTGGTATCGGATTCGAAAACATCAGAGTCAAGCAGGCATCTTCAAATTTGCATTGGACTCCAGGTTCCTCTCGTTGTTCTCTTCTCATACCCTTCTGGTTGTTCTGAAAAGAAGAAATAAATGTTATTAAAAATAATTTTTGTGATTATAGAAAACTTCTGTTGAATTGATAACTAGGGCAAATTAGTAGATTGAAAACAAAGAAAACCATAGTTAATATTCTGTGCAAAATCTGTCAAATCTAGAAACCTTTATCTTCTGAATGATTCAGTTTATTAATATGAGGTTTTCAAGAAAATAATTTTGTAGAGTATAATAGAGTTTAAAGTTTTATTAATATGACTGTTCTATGTTATTCTCTGTATTTTCCTCTAATCTTCTTAATATTTAAGAAAATCTCTTTACTCTGTACTCTGTCACTGTTTTTCTTATATTTATGAACATAATATATATATATAATATATATATATAATGTTTTACAAACCTCTGTGTCTGTATCTGAATATATTATTTCCCTGTTATATTTTTAAATGAGGGTATTCTAAGTGTATATATATATATATATATATATATATATATATATACAACTAATATTATATATATATATATATATATATATATATATACTCTTTCTTTCTAAGTATATATATATATATATACAACTTCTGTGTATATATATATATATATACATTTTATTATTTAAATGTCTTTGTGCATTCTAAATCATGTATTTGAGATTTGATTACATCAATTGTTATCTTATTTTAATTTTTTTCTGTGGCCGTTTTGGCCGACGCCATTCCGTACCTGGGAGGACGGATTGACGTTTTCGTGTAAATAAAAGAAATTTTTCTTGGATATGAAATTTTATTTATGTTTATGGTTTTTATTAAAGTTTTGTTTTTTGTTTAAGTGGGGTTTTGGGGGGGGACGGCTGGGCCGTACCCCCACCCCTGTCGCTGCGGCCAAGGCAATGTACCAGCAGTCCTTACGGACTACTATGTACAGCGGCCTTTAAGGCCGCTGTGTACAGCAGCCGTAAGGCTGCGTACAGCCTGCGGCCAGCCTTAGGGGCCGACGGCCTGTGGGGTACGCAGTTTTTAATTTAATTTATTTGTTTTTATTTATATTTTGTGTTTTATATTTATGTGTTTTAAAATTTAATTTAATTTAAAATTTAATTTATCTTTATTTATATTTTGGCGTTATATATATATATATATATATATATATATATATATATATATATATTCGGTGTGTATTTTGCTTATTTTATTAAATGTTTATTATGGTAATTTATAATATTATTAAATATAATGATTATAATTTATTTCTTTTTAAAATAGTATAATTGGAATTTATGATATTATTAAATATAAGGATTATAATGTATTTTATTTAAAATGAAATTATGATTATTATATTTAATATTTTTTGTTAGTTTATAACGTAATTCTTTTTATTGTGTTATATTTTAGGATTAATTTGTATTAATATGTAAATAAAGGGTATTACTTTATTTTACGGGATGAGCAAATAGTTTAAAAACTAGTATCTGCTTTAAGTTGTTATTTGGGAAATTTTATTGTACGTGAAGTAATGGGGATTATTGTTAAACATAACTAAACCTGGATTACTTTTAGCACTTTGGATGTAATAGGGATGTTTTATGAAACTGGGTTAATTTGTGATTTTGATTATGTAATCGAGTGAGTCATTTTTCTTAACTATGAAATCATGCAGTCTTGTTATCGTCTTCTTTTCTTTATGGTTGTGAGTTTCACTCGTAATGTGGGAACCTGTTACCAAAGTGTGAAAACCTTGTCCCAGAGGCTCGTCATTTTGAGTATTATTCTCTTTTTGTTTATGCTCTTGAGCGTTATTGTCTTACGTTAGGAAGGGTTGAACGGTTGGTTAAACTTTTGGTTATGAGTTGTTGCGAGAAGGTTAATGCCTCGCGTGTTCATGTTGTGGTTATATGCTTTTATGATTAGTTCAACCCTTGCCTGTTTTGGAGATATGTTAAGGGTCATAGGGAGAGTGGCTCTTCGTGGGCGCCGGCGCCTCGGGTAAGAGGAAGTGCCAGGGGAACCCACGTAAGAGTAGTTAAACAAGTGATAACCTAAAAATAGAATTTAGGGGGATGGGTAGTAAAACATACAAGATAAAGAAAAATGGATTCCTCGTCTATGCATTAGGGCTACCGTAGACTAGTGATAGACTGAGTAGGCCGTGGTCGGCAAAGTCATAGTCTCGTCTTCATGAGAGATTATCGGCTCTGCATTAGCTACCCTATGGTGCCGGCGCCTCAGTAGGAGGAAGGGCCAGGTGATCCATAGATGGGTGCCGGCGCCTCGGTTAGGAGGAAGTGCCAGGGGATCCCGTGAGAGCTATGCGATGACACTCTCCACTAGACACCCTTGTGGTCCTTGTTTCTTGTCGCCTCTAGATATTGTTATTTTTATGTTGTTCTGATTATAGGGCTAGGGAATCCATAGGTGGGTGCCGGCGCCTCAGTTGGAGGAAGAGCCAGGGGATCCCATGAGAGTTATGTGATGACCCTCCCTACTTGACACCCGTCTGACTTGTTTCTTGTTGCTTATGGAATGGTGTATTGAATGGTTGATTCAGAACTTTTATGGAATCGTATTCTTTATAATGGTTGGTTTGGTTTTATTTGGAAATGTATTTTGGGTGTTGGTTCGGTTCATCTGGATGTTATCTCTTTGTGATGTATCTTTGAACTCTTGTGAATTTGATTTATGATTGTTAAGTGATAGTACTTCATGTTATTGTGATGAGTTTATTGGTTCCAACTTGTCATGTGATCTGTGAACGTATTGGTTGTTCATCGTATGCTTTGAGTTGTATTTGATTATATCATATTGTGTTTGAGTCGGTTGTCATTCATGGTCGGGTTCACTTCCTCGTCACCTCTGAGCACGGGGGGTGAGTTACTTCGTAATTCACATGGTTGGGTGGAACGTGCTCCGCACCCGTTGGGTTCCCCATCAGCGTCTGGTCTTCTCAGCTTTCCACAGTGCAGATGTTCCAGTGATCAGTTGTGCTTCATGTTCATTATTCTTGTATCTATCCCCATGTTGGGAAATTCAATGTAATTCATGTATCAAAGAAATTGTAATATAATATTGAAACAATGATGTAATAGTTAGGTTTAGTTTGGATCTTGTTAAAAGAATTATCATGGATGTAAGTATGCGATGTTGTCATACTCGCATCATGGTTATCAGTTGTATCATTGATTATGGTTTTTTATAAATTAAATGGTTATGTTATATTCTTTGTATTTATTCTGTTTAGTGGTTGCAATGTAACCTCGCGTGCCCCAGAGGACCAAGTGTATTAATGCTATGTGTTATGCTATGTGCTTATGGTTTAATGTTATTGCATGTTTACTATTATGTTTTTTAAAAAAATATTATTCGCATTATGTGTGTGTTCTCTGGGGTTTGCACGACGGGCGTTACAACTTGGTATCAGAGCCAAGGTTGCAAACGCTGGGGTCTCTGGGTAGTTAGGTCCATTAGGCAACCTCACGTTTGAATTTTTGAGCTCTCTTGTATTTTTATTTCGTTTTATTTTATTTTGCTTGTTTGTTCGAGTGTGCTTGCTTTGTGTGTGGGTTCTGACAAAAACCTATTCCTTGGTGTATTTCCAGGATGAAGATAAGGAAAACACCTCGGAAGAAGGTTCGAGACCCAATAGTTAAGCGGCTTTGGAAAATTAGACTCCGATACGATTATTCCAATTGCTCTGAGCTGTCAGATCTAGAGACCTTTGCGGAAGCTCTAAGGAGACTCCGTCGTGAAAGAAGGGAATGGACGCCTTCCAGCAAAGAAGTTGTTAAGGCAGCCTGCCAGGCTTTCTGAATACAATCTTGTCAGTCTTGTTGGTCACTTTATTTTATTTTAGTATTTAATGGCTTCCAGGAGTAAGCCATGTCCTAGGGGGGGAGGATGTAATACCCCTCATACTATTTAGACTTATTATTGTCTGTGCTTTGCTTGGATATTGTGATGATACTGTTATTGTTTGATGTGGTTAGTCAGATACTATGAGGATACTGTTATTGGGTGATATGGTTAGTTAGATGCTAGATGATGTTATTTCATTTTGGACATGATTACTTTATATGACATTATGGTTGATTATATCAGTTGATTTTCTGAATTATGATATGATGCAGTAATTTAATTTAATATGTTATGAGAGATTGTTAGTTAGAAATGTAATTCATTGATTATGTTATAATTGTTAGAATAGGTGTGACGAAGGACAATATAGCATCATTCGTTCGCGAGTGCCCTGTTATGTTGCGATTCCTTCTCACAATTTTTGATTTAATGCTTTGATATATATGTTTATATGCACATGTACACAACTTCGTTTGTATGCAGGACTGCAGGTACAAGTCTCGATTCCACCTGCTTCGGCAGGAAAGGGCGAGCACCAAATAACCCAACGGATAAATGTTGATACAGAGGTGACGATGAAGTCCTCCTGTCCCATGATGTCAGGTCGTCTCATCTGTTTGGTATAGTTGATGTTGTGTAAATGTCGTTATGGCCTGTTGTGTTATGTGTTTGTCTCATTTTATTTATGAGAGCATTTATAATTATGAGTTATCTTAATGAATGAAATAAATTAATTATTTTAAATTTTGGATTAAATAATATTTAAATATATAAACATCTTAATTTTTTTGAAAATCGTATACTGCAATTAATTAATAATTAAATATTAAATATGCTTAATTATCTCAATTAAATAAATTGGTGGTGGATAATTATGAGAATAAATTATTTAAAATAAATTTGAGATGTGAGTTGCAAGAAAAGTTGAAAAAAAACGGGAATTAAAGTAATAAAAACAAATAAAAGAATTAAAAGACAATGTGAGCCAATAGGGTTTGAGTGTTGAAAAGAAAGCTTGTTTTAAAGATTGATTTTTCTTTTAATCTGGGATTTTTTTTGGAGAGCTTTGAAGAGATGAGGAATATATTTTATTTAATCATGAATTTTTGAAAAAACACACACACCCAGAGGAACAGAAAGTTGAAGTGCTCAAGTAAAGGTGGAGTTCGTTCTGGACTAGGATTGGTATCGGATTCGAAAACATCAGAGTCAAGCAGGCATCTTCAAATTTGCATTGGACTCCAGGTTCCTCTCGTTGTTCTCTTCTCATACCCTTCTGGTTGTTCTGAAAAGAAGAAATAAATGTTATTAAAAATAATTTTTGTGATTATAGAAAACTTCTGTTGAATTGATAACTAGGGAAAATTAGTAGATTGAAAACAAAGAAAACCATAGTTAATATTCTGTGCAAAATCTGTCAAATCTAGAAACCTTTATCTTCTGAATGATTCAGTTTATTAATATGAGGTTTTCAAGAAAATAATTTTGTAGAGTATAATAAAGTTTAAAGTTTTATTAATATGACTGTTCTATGTTATTCTCTGTATTTTCCTCTAATCTTCTTAATATTTAAGAAAATCTCTTTTCTCTGTACTCTGTCACTATTTTTCTTATATTTATGAAGATAATATATATATATATATAATGTTTTACAAACCTCTGTGTCTGTATCTGAATATATTATTTTCCTGTAATATTTTTAAATGAGGGTATTCTAAGTATATATATATACATTTTATTATTTAAATGTCTTTGTGCATTCTAAATCATGTATTTGAGATTTGATTAAATCAATTGTTATTTTATTTTAATTTTTCTTGGCCGTTTTGGCCGACGCCATTCCGTACCTGGGAGGACGGATTGACGTTTTCGTGTAAATAAAAGAAATTTTTCTTGGATATGAAATTTTATTTATGTTTATGGTTTTTATTAAAGTTTTGTTTTTTGTTTAAGTGGGGTTTTGGGGGGGGACGGCTGGGCCATACCCCCACCCCTGTCGCTGCGGCCAAGGCAATGTACCAGCAGTCCTTACGGACTGCTGTGTACAGCGGCCTTTAAGGCCGCTGTGTACAGCAGCCGTAAGGCTGCGTACAGCCTGCGGCCAGCCTTAGGGGCCGACGGCCTGTGGGGTACGCAGTTTTTAATTTAATTTCTTTGTTTTTATTTATATTTTGTGTTTTATATTTAAAAATTTAATTTAATTTAAAATTTAATTTATTTTTATTTATATTTTGGCGTTTTATATATATATATATATATATATATATATATATCGGTGTGTATTTTGCTTATTTTATTAAATGTTTATTATGGTAATTTATAATATTATTAAATATAATGATTATAATTTATTTCTTTTTAAAATAGTATAATTGGAATTTATGATATTATTAAATATAAGGATTATAATGTATTTTATTTAAAATGAAATTATGATTATTATATTTAATATTTTTGGTTAGTTTATAACGTAATTCTTTTTATTGTGTTATATTTTAGGATTAATTTGTATTAATATGTAAATAAAGGGTATTACTTTATTTTACGGGATGAGCAAATAGTTTAAAAACTAGTATCTGCTTTAAGTTGTTATTTGGGAAATTTTATTGTACGTGAAGTAATGGGGATTATTGTTAAACATAACTAAACCTGGATTACTTTTAGCACTTTGGATGTAATAGGGATGTTTTATGAAACTGGGTTAATTTGTGATTTTGATTATGTAATCGAGTGAGTCATTTTTCTTAACTATGAAATCATGCAGTCTTGTTATCGTCTTCTTTTCTTTATGGTTGTGAGTTTCACTCGTAATGTGGGAACCTGTTGCCAAAGTGTGAAAACCTTGTCCCAGAGGCTCGTCATTTTGAGTATTATTCTCTTTTTGTTTATGCTCTTGAGCGTTATTGTCTTACGTTAGGAAGGGTTGAACGGTTGGTTAAACTTTTGGTTATGAGTTGTTGCGAGAAGGTTAATGCCTCGCGTGTTCATGTTGTGGTTATATGCTTTTATGATTAGTTCAACCCTTGCCTGTTTTGGAGATATGTTAAGGGTCATAGGGAGAGTGGCTCTTCGTGGGCGCCGGCGCCTCGGGTAAGAGGAAGTGCCAGGGGAACCCACGTAAGAGTAGTTAAACAAGTGATAACCTAAAAATAGAATTTAGGGGGATGGGTAGTAAAACATACAAGATAAAGAAAAATGGATTCCTCGTCTATGCATTAGGGCTACCGTAGACTAGTGATAGACTGAGTAGGCCGTGGTCGGCAAAGTCATAGTCTCGTCTTCATGAGAGATTATCGGCTCTGCATTAGCTACCCTATGGTGCCGGCGCCTCAGTAGGAGGAAGGGCCAGGTGATCCATAGATGGGTGCCGGCGCCTCGGTTAGGAGGAAGTGCCAGGGGATCCCATGAGAGCTATGCGATGACACTCTCCACTAGACACCTTGTGGTCCTTGTTTCTTGTCGCCTCTGGATATTGTTATTTTTATGTTGTTCTGATTATAGGGCTAGGGAATCCATAGGTGGGTGTCGGCGCCTCAGTTGGAGGAAGAGCCAGGGGATCCCATGAGAGTTATGTGATGACCCTCCCTACTTGACACCCGTCTGACTTGTTTTCTTGTTGCTTATGGAATGGTGTATTGAATGGTTGATTCAGAACTTTTATGGAATCGTATTCTTTATAATGGTTGGTTTGGTTTTATTTGGAAATGTATTTTGGGTGTTGGTTCGGTTCATCTGGATGTTATCTCTTTGTGATGTATCTTTGAACTCTTGTGAATTTGATTTATGATTGTTAAGTGATAGTACTTCATGTTATTGTGATGAGTTTATTGGTTCCAACTTGTCATGTGATCTGTGAACGTATTGGTTGTTCATCGTATGCTTTGAGTTGTATTTGATTATATCATATTGTGTTTGAGTCGGTTGTCATTCATGGTCGGGTTCACTTCCTCGTCACCTCTGAGCACGGGGGGTGAGTTACTTCGTAATTCACATGGTTGGGTGGAACGTGCTCCGCACCCGTTGGGTTCCCCATCAGCGTCTGGTCTTCTCAGCTTTCCACAGTGCAGATGTTCCAGTGATCAGTTGTGCTTCATGTTCATTATTCTTGTATCTATCCCCATGTTGGGAAATTCAATGTAATTCATGTATCAAAGAAGATTGTAATATAATATTGAAACAATGATGTAATAGTTAGGTTTAGTTTGGATCTTGTTAAAAGAATTATCATGGATGTAAGTATGCGATGTTGTCATACTCGCATCATGGTTATCAGTTGTATCATTGATTATGGTTTTTTATAAATTAAATGGTTATGTTATATTCTTTGTATTTATTCTGTTTAGTGGTTGCAATGTAACCTCGCGTGCCCCAGAGGACCAAGTGTATTAATGCTATGTGTTATGCTATGTGCTTATGGTTTAATGTTATTGCATGTTTACTATTATGTTTTTTAAAAAAAAATTATTCGCATTATGTGTGTGTTCTCTGGGGTTTGCACGACGGGCGTTACAACTTGGTATCAGAGCCAAGGTTGCAAACGCTGGGGTCTCTGGGTAGTTAGGTCCATTAGGCAACCTCACGTTTGAATTTTTGAGCTCTCTTGTATTTTTATTTCGTTTTATTTTATTTTGCTTGTTTGTTCGAGTGTGCTTGCTTTGTGTGTGGGTTCTGACAAAAACCTATTCCTTGGTGTATTTCCAGGATGAAGATAAGGAAAACACCTCGGAAGAAGGTTCGAGACCCAATAGTTAAGCGGCTTTGGAAAATTAGACTCCGATACGATTATTCCAATTGCTCTGAGCTGTCAGATCTAGAGACCTTTGCGGAAGCTCTAAGGAGACTCCGTCGTGAAAGAAGGGAATGGACGCCTTCCAGCAAAGAAGTTGTTAAGGCAGCCTGCCAGGCTTTCTGAATACAATCTTGTCAGTCTTGTTGGTCACTTTATTTTATTTTAGTATTTAATGGCTTCCAGGAGTAAGCCATATCCTAGGGGGGGAGGATGTAATACCCCTCATACTATTTAGACTTATTATTGTCTGTGCTTTGCTTGGATATTGTGATGATACTGTTATCGTTTGATGTGGTTAGTCAGATACTATGAGGATACTGTTATTGGGTGATATGGTTAGTTAGATGCTAGATGATGCTGTTATTTCATTTTGGACATGATTACTTTATATGACATTATGGTTGATTATATCAGTTGATTTTCTGAATTATGATATGATGCAGTAATTTAATTTAATATGTTATGAGATGATTGTTAGTTAGAAATGTAATTCATTGATTATGTTATAATTGTTAGAATAGGTGTGACGAAGGACAATATAGCATCATTCGTTCGCGAGTGCCCTGTTATGTTGCGATTCCTTCTCACAATGCAGTATTTTGACTTAATGCTTTGATATCTATGTTTATATGCACATGTACACAACTTCGTTTGTATGCAGGACTGCAGGTACAAGTCTCGATTCCACCTGCTTCGGCAGGAAAGGGCGAGCACCAAATAACCCAACGGATAAATGTTGATACAGAGGTGACGATGAAGTCCTCCCGTTCCATGATGTCAGGTCGTCTCATCTGTTTGGTATAGTTGATGTTGTGTAATTGTGGTTATGGCCTGTTGTGTTATGTGTTTGTCTCATTGTATTTATGAGGGCATTTATAATTATGAGTTATCTTAATGAATGAGATAAATTAATTAGTTTAAATATTGGATTAAATAATATTTAAATGTTTAAATATTTTAATTATTTTGAAAATCGTATATTGCAATTAATTAATAATTAAATATTAAATATGCTTAATTATCTCAATTAAATAAATTGGTGGTGGATAATTATGAGAATAAATTATTTAAAATAAATTTGAGATGTGAGTTGCAAGAAAAGTTGAAAAAAAACGGGAATTAAAGTAATAAAAACAAATAAAAGAATTAAAAGACAGTGTGAGCCAATAGGGTTTGAGTGTTGAAAAGAAAGCTTGTTTTAAAGATTGATTTTTCTTTTAATCTGGGATTTTTTTTGGAGAGCTTTGAAGAGATGAGGAATATATTTTATTTAATCATGAATTTTTGAAAAAACACACACACCCAGAGGAACAGAAAGTTGAAGTGCTCAAGTAAAGGTGGAGTTCGTTCTGGACTAGGATTGGTATCGGATTCGAAAACATCAGAGTCAAGCAGGCATCTTCAAATTTGCATTGGACTCCAGGTTCCTCTCGTTGTTCTCTTCTCATACCCTTCTGGTTGTTCTGAAAAGAAGAAATAAATGTTATTAAAAATAATTTTTGTGATTATAGAAAACTTCTGTTGAATTGATAACTAGGGCAAGTTAGTAGATTGAAAACAAAGAAAACCATAGTTAATATTCTGTGCAAAATCTGTCAAATCTAGAAACCTTTATCTTCTGAATGATTCAGTTTATTAATATGAGGTTTTCAAGAAAATAATTTTGTAGAGTATAATAAAGTTTAAAGTTTTATTAATATGACTGTTCTATGTTATTCTCTGTATTTTTCCTCTAATCTTCTTAATATTTAAGAAAATCTCTTTTCTCTGTACTCTGTCACTGTTTTTCTTATATTTATCAAGATAATATATATATATATAATATATATATAATGTTTTACAAACCTCTGTGTCTATATCTGAATATATTATTTTCCTGTAATTTTTTTAAATGAGGGTATTCTAAGTATATATATATATATACAACTTCTGTGTCTATATATATATATATATACATTTTATTATTTAAATGTCTTTGTGCATTCTAAATCATGTATTTGAGATTTGATTAAATCAATTGTTATCTTATTTTAATTTTTTTCTGTGGCCGTTTTGGCCGACGCCATTTCGTACTTGGGAGGACGGATTGACGTTTTCGTGTAAATAAAAGAAATTTTTCTTGGATATGAAATTTTATTTATGTTTATGGTTTTTATTAAAGTTTTGTTTTTTGTTTAAGTGGGGTTTTGGGGGGGGACGGCTGGGCCATACCCCCACCCCTGTCGCTGCGGCCAAGGCAATGTACCAGCAGTCCTTACGGACTGCTGTGTACAGCGGCCTTTAAGGCCGCTGTGTACAGCAGCCGTAAGGCTGCGTACAGCCTGCGGCCAGCCTTAGGGGCCGACGGCCTGTGGGGTACGCAGTTTTTAATTTAATTTATTTGTTTTTATTTATATTTTGTGTTTTATATTTATGTGTTTTAAAATTTAATTTAATTTAAAATTTAATTTATTTTTATTTATATTTTGGCGTTTTATATATATATATATATATATATATATATATATCGGTGTGTATTTTGCTTATTTTATTAAATGTTTATTATGGTAATTTATAATATTATTAAATATAATGATTATAATTTATTTCTTTTTAAAATAGTATAATTGGAATTTATGATATTATTAAATATAAGGATTATAATGTATTTTATTTAAAATGAAATTATGATTATTATATTTAATATTTTTTGTTAGTTTATAACGTAATTCTTTTTATTGTGTTATATTTTAGGATTAATTTGTATTAATATGTAAATAAAGGGTATTACTTTATTTTACGGGATGAGCAAATAGTTTAAAAACTAGTATCTGCTTTAAGTTGTTATTTGGGAAATTTTATTATACGTGAAGTAATGGGGATTATTGTTAAACATAACTAAACCTGGATTACTTTTAGCACTTTGGATGTAATAGGGATGTTTTATGAAACTGGGTTAATTTGTGATTTTGATTATGTAATCGAGTGAGTCATTTTTCTTAACTATGAAATCATGCAGTCTTGTTATCGTCTTCTTTTCTTTATGGTTGTGAGTTTCACTCGTAATGTGGGAACCTGTTGCCAAAGTGTGAAAACCTTGTCCCAGAGGCTCGTCATTTTGAGTATTATTCTCTTTTTGTTTATGCTCTTGAGCGTTATTGTCTTACATTAGGAAGGGTTGAATGGTTGGTTAAACTTTTGGTTATGAGTTGTTGCGAGAAGGTTAATGCCTCACGTGTTCATGTTGTGGTTATATTCTTTTATGATTAGTTCAACCCTTGCCTATTTTGGAGATATGTTAAGGGTCATAGGGAGAGTGGCTCTTCGTGGGCGCCGGCGCCTCGGGTAAGAGGAAGTGCCAGGGGAACCCACGTAAGAGTTGTTAAACAAGTGATAACCTAAAAATAGAATTTAGGGGGATGGGTAGTAAAACATACAAGATAAAGAAAAATGGATTCCTCGTCTATGCATTAGGGCTACCGTAGACTAGTGATAGACTGAGTAGGCCGTGGTCGGCAAAGTCGTAGTCTCGTCTTCATGAGAGATTATCGGCTCCGCATTAGCTACCCTATGGTGCCGGCGCCTCAGTAGGAGGAAGGGCCAGGTGATCCATAGATGGGTGCCGGCGCCTCGGTTAGGAGGAAGTGCCAGGGGATCCCGTGAGAGCTATGCGATGACACTCTCCACTAGACACCCTTGTGGTCCTTGTTTCTTGTCGCCTCTGGATATTGTTATTTTTATGTTGTTCTGATTATAGGGCTAGGGAATCCATAGGTGGGTGCCGGCGCCTCAGTTGGAGGAAGAGCCAGGGGATCCCATGAGAGTTATGTGATGACCCTCCCTACTTGACACCCGTCTGACTTGTTTCTTGTTGCTTATGGAATGGTGTATTGAATGGTTGATTCAGAACTTTTATGGAATCGTATTCTTTATAATGGTTGGTTTGGTTTTATTTGGAAATGTATTTTGGGTGTTGGTTCGGTTCATCTGGATGTTATCTCTTTGTGATGTATCTTTGAACTCTTATGAATTTGATTTATGATTGTTAAGTGATAGTACTTCATGTTATTGTGATGAGTTTATTGGTTCCAACTTGTCATGTGATCTGTGAACGTATTGGTTGTTCATCGTATGCTTTGAGTTGTATTTGATTATATCATATTGTGTTTGAGTCGGTTGTCATTCATGGTCGGGTTCACTTCCTCGTCACCTCTGAGCACGGGGGGTGACTTACTTCGTAATTCACATGGTTGGGTGGAACGTGCTCCGCACCCGTTGGGTTCCCCATCAGCGTCTGGTCTTCTCAGCTTTCCACAGTGCAGATGTTCCAGTGATCAGTTGTGCTTCATGTTCATTATTCTTGTATCTATCCCCATGTTGGGAAATTCAATGTAATTCATGTATCAAAGAAGATTGTAATATAATATTGAAACAATGATGTAATAGTTAGGTTTAGTTTGGATCTTGTTAAAAGAATTATCATGGATGTAAGTATGCGATGTTGTCATACTCGCATCATGGTTATCAGTTGTATCATTGATTATGGTTTTTTATAAATTAAATGGTTATGTTATATTCTTTGTCTTTATTCTGTTTAGTGGTTGCAATGTAACCTCGCGTGCCCCAGAGGACCAAGTGTATTAATGCTATGTGTTATGCTATGTGCTTATGGTTTAATGTTATTGCATGTTTACTATTATGTTTTTTTAAAAAAAATTATTCGCATTATGTGTGTGTTCTCTGGGGTTTGCACGACGGGCGTTACACACGGTGTGCTCTACAGGAGGTCTCTCCGATATCAAAAGGCTATAGCGACAGTGAATGAAACGAAAAGGGCATCTCAGTGAGAAAGACTCTTGTGT
Source organism: Sequoia sempervirens (assembly GCA_007258455.2). NCBI lineage: Eukaryota > Viridiplantae > Streptophyta > Pinopsida > Cupressales > Cupressaceae > Sequoia > Sequoia sempervirens. The sequence goes on along the minus strand of VDFB02018813.1, from coordinate 34,837 downwards.
CTCAGCAACTAAAACAAATAATAGAAATGTCATTTCAGGGAAACATAAAAGATCTTCGATATGGTTTCTCCCCGACGGCAGAAGGTCATGGCGATGCACAGTGACCAAAGGAATGATTAACATTACAATTTCCTTCGGCATACTTGTCTGGATGTCTCACTAAATGGTTAAAGAAGACTCAAAACACTATGGTCGACATCATGGATTGGCATTGAATCTCAGAACCGTTACATGGCAGAATATTCATTGAGTTCCCTTTTTGAGCAGTTACGTTTTTGAAATAATGGATGGTTTGCAGTTCTCTGGATAAGCGTTACTATTGATTTTTACCATCATCTACAGTCTGTCATTAATCAGCTTCACATTAAAAAATCAGCAAGAGAATTTCAGAATCTGGTGAAAAATGCTTTTTGAAGATTTCTTCATAACTGACATACTTGAACTGTATATATAAACCTGTGTTGAAAACTGTGAAGGTGTTGCTGGCCAATAATTCTGAGAGATAGTTATTTTGGCCTAATCAAGAGATGTATTGGAAAACTCTGTAATACAGAGTTGGATTCTTAGAGTATGAGGTAGATAAGAGTGTTGAGTTTCTTGAGCTTACTTGAAAACAGAGTGATCCTCTGATATTATTATTGTAATTCTATAATCTGAGTAAGGGGTTGGTGCTCCTTGAGATTGGTGTCTCTAAATAAGGGGTTGGTACTCCTTGAGATTGGTGTCTCTAAATGAGGGGTTGGTGCTCCTTGAATTGGTGCTCATAAATTAGCCTATAAGGCATTGCGAACAAGTTGTTTAAAAAGATTAAGCCAGTATGGCAGTTTAGGAGTGGTTTTTTCTACCCCGGGAGGGTTTTCCAATCGGAAAATCTTTTGTCTCTTTGTTCTTTTGTGTGCTCACTATTTTTCTGTGTTGTTGTTTCAGTTCACTGTTGGATTATTATTGTTCTCAATTATGTTTATGAATGATTACATTCAACTCATGAATGCATTAATCAGAGTAATATTGAGAACAAATCTAAGCCATGTTTTGGAAAATGCAAGATATCTCACTCAAATCATATTTTCATAAGTTGTCTAATAGACTGAGTTAATGTTGTCATATCTTTGTGCTTTCAAAAGTGATTGCTCTACTCTATTATTGAAAGAAAAGGAAATCAGAATGAAAAATCTTGGTTGAAGTTGAAAAAGTGTTGACACTGATTCACCCCCCCTCTCAGTGTTTTTCCATAACTCCAACAATTGGTATCAGAGCGTAGGCTCCTCTCATAGGTCTAAACCACCTAGGATTGTTCCTGGTTTCTTGGAGTACTTTGGTTAATATGGGAAAGAACAGAAGGAATAAGGGAAAAAGATGTTCTCAGCAAAATGCTATTCATCATGCTCAACCTGAATCTAGTATAAGGATTAAAGAGGAAGAATTCATAAACAGTAGCTCTGAAATGGTAGAATATCCTAGATCTGGAACTCCTCAGTTCGAAGGAACAAACTTTATTATATCGAAACATAGGATGGAAACATACTTACATTCTTTAGGATCTAAAGTGTGGGAAGTAGTAGAAAAGGGTTGTACTACATCTACAACATCTCCTTCCTCTCTTGAGGAGATGAAAGCTCTCAAATTCAATACCAGAGCTATAAATGCTATTCTTAATAACTTGCCAAATGAACTCATTACAAAAGTCATTCATTACAGCAATGCTAAGGAAGTTTGGGACAAGTTGACTGAAATGAATCAGAATAGTGAGTGACAAGAGGAGATATCTTTTGATATTGAAAAAATTTGTGAAACATCTGAGAGTGAAGAAGGTATAAACCTTTATAATTTAGAAAAGAAGTCCAGGGAGATCACTGATAGTTATTTTGATGATCAAGAAACTTGTGTAAAAGTAGATCAATCTTTGGGTGAAGTCAACTTTGAACAGGAATATGATGAACCAGAAAGTGAGGTTGATTTGGAAGGTGAACTCCTATGTGCCTTAGATACTATTAAGTAGCTTAGAAAAGAAAACCAGTTGTTAACAAGACAGCTTCAGCAAAAAGAGAGTCTGGAAGTCAAGTTAAAAGACAAGGATGAGTTGTGTAATAAACTAGAAAATGAGATTGATTCTTTAAAGAAATATTCAAATAATGATTCCTTGTTAAAAGAACTAACTCTTAAGGACGATATGATTATAAGTCAAAAAATTGAAATTGAATAATATAAGAGGATTGCAAATGTTGTGAGTTTTGATTTGGAAATTAAAAGGATTGTTTGTCTAAAACTTGAAGAAGAGGAAATTGCTTTAAGAAAAGAGCTTGAAAGTTTCAAGGCTCAATCTAGTAAATTTTAGAAATTTGATAACAGTACTAATATATTGAATGAGATTTTGGGAAGGAAAAATCATTCTAAAGATCCTACAGGAGTGGGATATGAGGTTGGACAAAGCTCTGCAGATAAATCAAAACATGAAACAGTGTTTACTACTTTAGATGGAAAGAAATTTACAGCCAAGCAAACAACAAGAATGAAGGTTGATCTTGGTTACAATATTGCTGCATCAAAGGATAACATTGACACTAGAAGACAATCTAAATGTATTCATAGAGAAAGGAAAAATGTCTTCAAATATTCACATCGTTGGCATGATCACTCATTCAAGTATAATCATTCTTTCCAAGGATATTGTTATGTTTGTAATGACTATGGTCATAAGGCAATTGATTGCATAAGATGGTCAAATAAGAATCATTCTAATGTCCCTAGAAATGAGAATGTGGTGTGTTACAACAATAACAATTTTGGTCACTTGAGAAGAGACTGTAGAATAAATACAAGTGATAATGATGTAGGGAACAATGCTGGAAAAGTCTGTAGAAAGTCTTCTATTTCTTAGAAAAATCACAAAGTCATTTTTTTCAGATGTAATAACATTGGAAATAAAGTACAGCAATGCAGATTCAATAGAAAGACAGGTACTTTAAGCAAGAAAGTGAAAAAGTATTCATTGGAGTGGAGAAGAAAGAGCAATCAAAATGACAAGAAGAGCAATAAAGATGCGTCTGAGAAAACTCCTTGTGCACTCCTTGCACAAGTGTTCCTTTCCAGGTCTTGAGAAGAAGCAAAGACTTAGGGGGAGTCTATTATGGTAATATATTTTACCCCTATGGAGTCTAGAATGAGTAAACTAGATAGTTTTTTTTTAAGGAAGAGAAATGGCTTAAATTCCTTAACCTTTTGTTATTTTTGACAAAGGTAATCATCTAATTTGAAAGGTAATGGATAAATCTCTACATTAAGGAATGTTTTTGCTTGGTCTAGTGGTTGACAGTTTTCAAAAGTTTTTGAAATGACAGTGCACTCTGTTTTTAAATGAACTTTTTGGATGCTTGGGTTTTTGAAATAATGGTATGTCCTTATGACATCTTTGAGTGGTGTGGAGACATATAGATGAGTTCCTCAATATTTCCTGAGTATCAGATGTTATGAGTTATTTCTATGATGATATTATTCGGTATTGCTTGAAGAAGCTGAGTTAAGATTGTGTGTTGAATGAAGATAGTTACAATGTCTTTTGCAAGTTGTTATGAAGAAATTGAGTGTTTTGGTCTTCTAAGTATGGTATAGTGATCTAAGTAGGTTGCTACATCAGTCTTGAGAACTGTGCATGTTCATGGGATATGCTTTGATGTTTTTGTTTCAATGAAGGAAGGTGACTGGTAGTATTAACCTCATCGTGTATGGCTGGGACTTATTTTTTGAACTTTGAAATTGAGTGTTGTGTGTGAAAGTGAGTGCAAGTTATATATATGAAAGCTTCTTGAATTCATGTTTTGATAGAAACAAAAGGAGAGAGCTTTGGTGTGTTGCCTTGAAGATAGATTATCTGCATGATGTTATTAAGTTTACAATTCAAAGTGGGAGTTATAGCATGGGTTGTTACTACTGATTTCTCTGATATTCTCTATGCATTTGAAGTTAGTGAAGTTGTGTTGTTACAGTATGATGCTCTATCTTGCATTGGTTATGTGAAGTTATACAATATGTCTGCTGCACTATTGCTCTATTTGTACCCAGTTCTTATGGTATTTGGTTGGCTTCTCAGTTGTGTTTTCTGGCATTGCACATTCTTCTCCTCTATCCTTTGTCATTGAGGCAAAAATGGGGAGAGTCATTTGTGTTTTTCCATCAAGGACAAAGGGGGAGTTTGTTGGATCTTAGTTGTGATTATATGGTTTGTCCTTGATGACAAATTCCCCTTTAGTTGATTCTACTTGTTGATAGTTTTTGATTGGTTTCTCATGCTTTATCTCATGACAGAAAAGGAACATTTCGGCATGAAAATTCTTGGGTCTCCCCGATCCATTTCTCTGAGAAATTTCTATGTTGCCTATCAGCAAGACATTTCTGATGTCATAACGATTTGTTCTTATATACAGGCTGCTTTCGGCATGACATTCATGTGGTCTTGGCGACAGTGGAAAGGTCTATCAGCATGAGTTGTGTTCACTGTTGAGAGGTCTTACCAAATGAGTCGGGTCTCACCGACTAATACATGATGTGGTGCATCGACGTAAGTAATCCCTATCAGCATGTTGTTTCATCAAGCACATTATGTCTTCGTGATCGGCATAAGAAAGTTCATATCGGCAAGAGTTGCGGCATCGATATGATGTCTTAGCGAAATTCGTATGTCACACCGACCTCCGTTGAAAGATCATATTAGCATGACTTATTTGATGTCACAGCACTCGGGATCCATCTCTAGGAATCTATCGACATGACACTCTCTTGTGTTTCGGCAACAGAAAAGGATTATATCGGCATAAGTTATACCGTCAGTATGTGGTCACAGTGAAATTGCTTTGTCTCACTGATCGGAGGTTGAATGGGAACATATCGGCAAGAGTTTAAGGCTTCGGTGAAGGGTCATAGTGAAAAGGGTGATGTCTCCCTGACTAATGCATGTGGAAGTCTTTCAGCAGGAGTGTTGTATTCGGTATGTGGTATCACCAAAGACATATTGTCTCACTAACCGTGCACCGAAAGGTCTTATCAGCAAAGGTTGTAGCTTCAGAGTAATGTCATAGCGAACCCGTCAAGTATTGGTGACTAAGTATTATGTGGGGGCTTTCGGCGAGAGGTTGGTATTGTCTCAGTGACTCTGAGTGGATAAACATTTCGGTATGACTCATGTGCTCGAACAGAGGTCTCGGTGAGTGACCTCTGGTCTCACCGATGGAAAACAAAAAGGTCTTTGTCGGCATAGGATCTGACTTGTCTTAGCGAACAAGTGTGTATTCGGGGTGTTTCGGTATGACTGAAATGATCTACCAGATGTCTCCCTAATGACGGTATGCTTTAGCGACACTCATAAGATAGAAGGATGCATCGGCAAGAGAACCATTATGTTACAGTGACTTATAAGAGATAAATTCTTTCGGTGAAAAATAATGAAATCTACAGAACGTCTCCCCGATAGTAGAATGTCATAGCGACAATCAGAGGGATGACTAACAGTGGTAAAGTGACTTTCGTTATAGGTATTGAAGTGTCTCAGTGACACCGGATGAAAGGATGACTTTTGGAAAGACATGGTGTGCTCTATAGGAGGTCTCTCCGATATCAAAAGGCTATAGCGACAGTAAATGAAACAAAAAGGGCATCTCAGTGAGAAAGACTCTTGTGTCTCAGCAACTAAAACAAATAACAGAAATGTGATTTCGGGGAAACATAAAAGATCTTCGATATGATTTCTCCCTGACGGCAGAAGGTCATGGCAACACACAGGGACCAAAGGAATGATCAACGTTATAATTTCCTTCGGCATACTTGTCTAGATGTCTCAGCAAATGGTTAACGAAGACTCAAAACACTGTGGTTGACATCATGGATTGGCATCAAATCTCAGAACCGTTACATGGCAGAATATTCATTGAGTTTCCTTTTTGAGCAGTTACATTTTTGAAATAATGGATGGTTTGCAGTTCTCTAGATAAGCGTTACTATTGATTTTTACCATCATCTACAGTCTGTCATTAATCAACTTCACATTCAAAAATCAACAAGAGAATTTCAGAATCTGGTGAAAAACACTTTTTGAATATTTCTTCATAACTGACATACTTGAACTGTATATATAAACCTGTGTTGAAAAATGTGAAGGTGTTGCTAGCCAGTAATTCTGAGAGATAGTTATTTTGGCCATATCAAGAGATGTATTGGAAAACTCTGTAATACAGAGTTGGATTCTTAGAGTATGAGGTAGATAAGAGTGTTGAGTTTCTTGAGCTTACTTGAAAATAGAGTGATCCTCTGATATTATTATTGTAATTATGTAATCTTAGTAAGGGGTTGGTGCTCCTTGAGATTGGTGTCTCTAAATAAGGGGTTGGTACTCCTTGACATTGGTGTCTCTAAATGAGGGGTTGGTGCTCCTTGAGTTGGTGCTCAGAAATTAGCCTATATGGCATTGTGAACAAGTTGTTTAAAAAGGTTAAGCTAGTATGGTAGTTTAGGAGTGGTTTTTTCTACCCCGGGAGGGTTTTCCACTCGGAAAATATTTTGTCTCTTTGTTCTTCTATGTGCTCACTGCTTTTCTGTGTTGTTGTTGTTTCAGTTCATTGTTGGATTATTATTGTTCTCAATTATTTTTATGAATGATTACATTCAACTCATGAATGCATTAATCAGAGTAATATTGAGAACAAATCTGAGCCATGTTTTGGAAAATGCAAGATATCTCACTCAAATCATATTTTCATAAGTTGTCTAATAGACTGAGTTAATGTTGTCATATCTTTGTGCTTTCAAAAGTGATTACTCTACTCTATTGTTGAAAGAAAAGGAAATCAGAATGAAAAATCTTGGTCGAAGTTGAAAAAGTGTTGACACTGATTCACCTCCCCCCTCTCAGTGTCTGTCCATAACTCCAACATCATCTAGCATTCCAGTCATGTAGTATAGCGCCATCCAGGGGAGTCTTCAATGGGTAGGCTTCCACCCCATTCTTGTAAGGTTTGCGATTCAGCTTGTACATTTGACCTCGCAGACAGTCAAGAGGATGGTGCATAGGATATGTCTATAGTCATAGGGATGGTGATGGCAACTAACATTTTGAATCAGGCTTTCAACATTGATACTCACATAAATGTTAGCATGTTCATTGAATTTAATTTATTAAATTTCATTTTTGAAATGCAAGATTAATTAATTTAGTTTATGATTGTAATAGAATTTTAGGGTCACAAGTATTTGTTATATGAATGGTATTCTAATATCTGATTTCAGATGTTGAATAGGCTAATATTGGAGGTTTCATGGGAACACCTCCCAATGCCAGTGGAGTTGGACAAACCTTCATGCAGGTAATAGAATAAAGAGTTTAACTAATGAATTTTACTTAATAGACTTGTGTAGTTTATATTCATATCATTGATAACACTACATTGCACATCTTTCAAACTCAAAGAATTACTTCACATTGCATAACTAATAACTAGATGTTGATAGATGACAAATTTTCAATTACAATATAGTTGTTTAAAAAGTCAACATAAGAAGTGATGCAATTACTTCACATAGCATAAGTAATAACTAGGAGCAGATGCCAATTGCATTTGCTTGTCATGGCATTCCATGAGACCACTTTTTATTGAGGCTTTTTTTCAAACAGTTCACTACCTTGTTTATGCTATGGATGCTTGGAAGAATTATATGAAGGAATAATATTAAGAAATAGCATAAACAAGGTAATGAGTTGTTTGAAAAAATGCCTCAAATAAATGTAGTCTCATGGTGATTTCCATCACCATGAGACCTAATTTATTTGAGTCATTTTTTCAAATAGATCATTGCCTTTTCTATGCTATTACATTTTCCATACATGTATACCAAAGTATTTTATCAAACAGTTCACTTCCTTGTTGCTATGGCTAAAATCCTAAAGAAGGTGCTTTCCAACAAACTACGGATTCTTGGAAAAAAAATATATCAAAGCATAATAGTAAGTAATAGCATAGACAAGGCAGTAGGTATTTTGAAACATATGCCTCAAAGAAATGTGGTCTGATGGTGATGGAATTCCATTCCATCACCATCAAACCACATTTCCTTGAGGCATTTTTTCAAACAACTCACTACCTTATCTATGCTACCACATTTTCCATACATGTCTACCAAAGAATTTTATCAAACTACTCACTTCCTTGCTACTATGGCTAAAAGCCTAAAAAAGGTGCTTTCCAACAAACTATGGTACTTGTAAAAAATCTATCAAAGCATAATACTAAGCAATAGCATAGACAAGGTAGTGAGTAGTTTGAAAAAATGCCTTGAAGAAATGTTGTCTCATGGTGATGGAATGGAATTCCATCACCATGAAACCACATTTCTTTGAGGCATTTTTTTCAAACAACTCACCACCTTTTCTATGCTACCACATTTTCCATACACATCTACCAAGGCATTTTAACAAACTACTCACTTCTTTGTTGCTATGGCTAAAAGCCTAAAATAGGTGCTTTCCAACAAACTATGAATGCTTGGAAAAAATATATCAAATCATAATAGTAAGGAATAATATAGACAAGGTAGTGAGTAGTTTGAAAAAAATATTCAAACAAATATGGTCTCATGGTGATGAAATGCCATTCATTCCATCACCATGACACCACATTTCTTTGAGGCATTTTTTCATATAGCTCACTGCCTTTTCTATGCTACCACATTTTCCATACATGTCTACCATAGAATTTTATCAAACTACTTGAACTTCCTTGCTACTATGGCTAAAAGCCTAAAACAGGTGCTTTCCAAAAAACTATGGATGTTTGGAAAAAATCTATCAAAGCATAGTAGTAAGCAATAACATAGACAATGCATTGAGTAGTTTGAAAAAATGTCTCAAAGAAATGTAGTCTCATGGTGATGGAATTCCATTCCATCACCATGAGACCACATTTCTTTGAGACAATTTTTCAAATAGCTCACTGCCTTTTCTATGCTACAACATTTTTCATACATTTCTATAGAATAATTTTATACAACTACTCACTTCTCTATTTCTATGGCTAAAAGCCTAAAATAGGTGCTTTCGAACAAACTATGGATGCTTGAAAAACATCTATCAAAGCATAATAGTAAGAAATATCATAGTCAAGGTAGTGAGTAGTTTGAAAAAATACCTTGAAGAAATGTGGTCTCATGGTGATGGAATGCCATTCCTTCACCATGAGACCATATTTCTTTGAGGCGTTCTTTCAAACAATTCAATGCCTGAAGAATAGAAACCAAGCCTTTAGCTAAAATTCCCCTCCAAATTATTTTCAAGGTCCTCATCCTCATCCTCAATTTACCAATCCATGTAACTGTAGACACCTAAAAATGGTCTGGAGAATCCAATTAATCGAATACGCCTTATTTGATTAACTAATCTTAAATTCTTCTACTTAGTAAATAAATAGAAATATTTATTTATATTAAGTTCATTTATTAATTCTTCTATTTTTTCTCTCCTAATTAAATAAACAAAATTAAAAACTTTGTTTTATTTAATTATTATCATTTTATCACATTAATTCTCTCTTAATTAAATAAACAAAATTAAAAACTTTGTTTTATTTAATTATTATCATTATTTCTTCTATCTTAAAATTAAATACACAATTTGTGTTATTTAAAATCACATTTCTTCTTAATTAAATAAAGATTGCTAAAAATCTTTTATTTAATTATCATTCTCCTTTTAATTTAATAAAACAAACTCTATAGTTTGATTTATTAAATTATTTATTCCTCTTTTTTTTGCTAAATTTAAATAAATTAAAATTATTTAAATTTATGTATAAAATTTGCACTATTCACTCACCAATAAATATTTATTTCTCACCAATCAAATTAATGGCACTGCCATTCACGGGAAAGCTTCAGGAAAAATTTGCAGGAAGTTCTCTCAACAACCTTCCACCCACCTTCCCTCCTATCTTGCCTGGTGTTTTCATGGGGAGAAACCATTCTCCATGATCAGCTCCTTCTTCTCATCCCAAACCTTTAGATTCTCCAGAAGAAATCACAGCCCCTCATCCCGGTTTCCTGTGCAATTGTGCTGCCGTGAAAGCTATAAATACAGCTCTTGGGCTACACAAAAAGGATCCTAACTTATGCAATTTTACTCTGCAGGTTTCCAAACATTCAAGCATTCCAGCAATCAAGTTTTAGGATCAATCCATCAAGCTTTCTTCAGCATTTCATAGTTTTAATCATGGCTGTTTACAGTAGTTTAATTCTCATTGTAGAATCATCTTAGTTGCATTATAGACTCACAATAGCTTAATTCTCATTCTCTAAGTGTCACTTAATAGTTTAATTAGCTTACGAATCTGAGAGCTAAGTAAATTAGAGAAGTCTTTAGAGTTAGAGAGCAATAGGATAAATTTCTATAGATTTTGTAGTTTAATTTAGCTTAAATTCCTTAATCTTAGATGCAATATCTTATTTAGAAGCGTAGATGCATTGTTTAATTCATTTTTCCCCTTCTACCGCTTACAAAATGGTGCCCACCATGGGGCAATACCCCGTATTTTGCTAACTTTTTGAAAATCTTGTCGTACAGGTATCGGCGTGAAAGTTTTCGCGGGATCGAGAGTTTTTGCAGCGCGCCGGGATTCTGTTTTAGCGCGCCGGGTTCCTATTCCAGCGCGCCCGGTTACTGTTCCAGCGCGCCGGGTTTCTGTTCCAGCGCGCCCGGTTACTGTTACAGCGCGCCTGGTTTCTGTTCCAGCGCGCCACTTTTTCTTCTTTAAAAGCATTTCTTTCATCTGGATCCGACGCGTCCGCGGCCAGTTTTTATTTCTGTCTTTTCTATTTGGTTAAAATTTACCAATCCTAGGATAGAAACAATAAAATTTACCAATCCTAGGATAGAAATGGTTAAAATTTACCAATCATAGGATAGAAATGGAGTAAAATTTACCAATCCTAGGATAGAAACATCACACTTCTTTTTGAGGTTTTAAAATTGAACATCTTGCTTGTCATGGAGCAATATCTCCATTAGAAGTAAATCATTTGTCTTTTGGGTTTAAAAAGAACAACATTTTGCTGTGATTGGGTGATAGGTTTATGCTCTCCCCTTGACTGGGTGCATCAGAATACCAGACTCACCATTTACTTTATGCAATTTTATGCTTTCTTAAAACCTTTAGACAGGCCTGCCGTAGTGGGAAAAAGTACTCACCCTACGGGAACGACCTGAGTGGGGACAGCCAAAAGCCATGGTATTCCAACCCACTTTAAAATTTATGTGAATTTGGGGAAACCCTCTTTCAACGGAAGTGCGCAGGATAACCATCCCCAAAATCTTTGTTTTAAAGATTGGGAGGTCTCTCGAGGGAGTTTATCCATTTGCCGCTCCGAACGGAAACCCTATCTAAGAACCTAGAAATAGAAGCACGCCTGTCAGTTTCCAAACATTGTAATACTCGGCGGTGCAGGGGCGGGGAAGAATCTACCCTCAAGCACTCACCATATAATTGCCAAGGACTGTTTGCTCAGGGGATCCGGTATCCACTTCCGTCACTCTGAGTACGCACCTGGAAAAGACAAAAACACGGGCGCCCTCTAGGGGGTGACATGGCTGTGTGAGTCGACGCAATTCCAAGCTGTGGGCCGTTCGAGTATATAACGATGACCTTTTGTCTCTAGGAGTGAGTCTGTTTGAATTATCTTATCTTGTTATCAAACCAGTGAAAATCAAGAAGAATCATTGATTCTTAAGAACATACACTACTTGTTTAGATTCTAGGATTTTAAATACAACCATTCTATTCTTGATTGCTGTGTTTTCTATCATCAAACTCAGATAAGATCATCACAAAATCCTTAAAACACTTGTGGATTTCTCATGATTCGAGATTGGGTATCCACCAAGTTTGTCAAGAGATCTCTTGCCAAACGAATCCGAAAACCAAAGAGAACACTTGCATACAAACAACTCCTAAGAAAACAAAGATTTTTGTATCAAAGCAGGAAAGTTCTACTCCAACATAGAACTTTTATTCATAGGTATCACGATTTCTCTAGAGGTTATACAGACGACTACGCTGTAGCTCCCTTAGATTCACAAGCATATTTCCAAAGAAGAGCTCTTAGGCAACACCACAATCATAGTCAGAGAATTCGTCCAGAATACATTCCACAACCAGCCATCCAATATGATACAAGACCAAGTGAGTTTCACAGAATAAGATAGTTTTTTTGTCTTAAAAATCTTAAGGTCATAGTTTTAGCGCGCCTAGTATTTGTTTTAGCGCGCCCAGTCTCTGTTTTAGCGCTCCTAGTCTCTATTTCAGCGCGCCCGGTATCTGTTTCAGTGCGCTCGGTATTTGTTTCAGCGCGCTCAGTCTCTGTTTCAGTGCGCCTGGTATCTATTTTAGCGTGCCATAAAACCCGAAAAATAGAGAGTTAATAGGACATTTTGTGAGTTTGCCCATATCGAATACAAGGTTTCCATCAGTTCAAAACATTTTTTTCACAGTCCAGAACACTTAAGTCACGCAAAAGAAAAAAGCTTTACCCCTACACCTAGATCTTGCAGCATCTTGCATAGTGTCATTTTCACCAAAATTTGAGTTTTTCTGTCAAAGTTTCCCCATCAAGGATTCTATCATCCTTTCATCACGAAACTAGATAAGACGAAATTAGATTTTAAAACAACAACCTTGGCACTTATCCAATCAAATCCAAGATCAAAGTCTAGAGTAAACTTTAAACGTTTGTATGCCTATTTTCACACGAGCAGCATATCAAAAACAACAAGAACAAGAAAATGAAAGAATAGCAACCATGGCTGAAGAAAACCCTTGGGGACGATATAGCAGCACTGATCCTCTTATTAACTCACATCAGAAAGAAATAACTGCAGAGGAAATCGAGAAAGTTCAACAAGACCCTCATTTCCATAAATTTATGGAAAAGATGCTAGAGCAAGACATGGAAAAGTATCTTCTCCTATTAGCTGACAAAGGTGCTAAACTTCCTAAAGACTTTGATGTCAATCAACTCAAGGAAACAGCCACACCTAACTCAACTAGTATAGAAAATCCAAATCAAATAGATGCTTTGACAAGACAAATCCAACAATTGCAATTACAATTTCAAAATATCCAACAAGGGCCAACAAAGAGATATCTATTACAAGACATTTGCCCTTATCCATTTGACTCAAGCATTAACATGATACCATTTCCAAGGTATTGTGAGTACCCAACATACAACAAGTATAATGGAAGAACCGATCCATTTGATCACGTACGAGAATTTCGAGCCATGAGCATAGAGTTCGCACACGAGGACTCTTACCTACTACGATTACTTCCAAGGAGCTTAGGGAACACTTGCATGGAGTGGTTTTCTAAATTAGAACCTGGGATTCAATCCTTTGAAGAACTAATCAATAGGTTCATAACACACTTCTCATTCAACATCCAACATGGGGTAACCTTAAAAGAACTTTACAACACCAAACAAGCAAAGGGCGAAAAATTTCTTTCCTTTCTCCAACGATGGAGAAGGCTATTTGCTAAATACCCTAGATCTATTCCTGAAGAGGAGAAGATAGAGATGTTCATTGATAACTTAGTAGAAGACATGAATTACAGATTGGACTTACAATGTCCATCCACATTTGAACAAGTTATCGAAAAGGGGCTCAAAATCGAAGAGGCTCTAATCAAAAGAGGAACAATCAAACATTTCACTGAAGGTTCAAACAATAACCATTCCTCTAACAACAACAACGAAAAGCCAAGATTTTGGCAAAAGAACAAGAATATTGATACCATGATCGATACACATACACCTAAACCAGTATTCACCTTGACACCAACTACTACAAACAAACAAAACAATGGTTTTAATGTCAAACAAAGTAGTGATCAAGGAAATAATCATAACAGTGGAGAAACGAAAACCCAATCATTCCAACGATCCTCCAATAAAAGAAAATTCACACCGTTAGGACAATCATTGGAATCAGTCCTCAAAGAACTTTTAAATGAAAAACTCATTCAAGTACAAGAGGCTAGAAATTGGGACCCTCAAGTCAAACCATCATGGTGGAATGACTTACATTACTGTCACTATCATCAAAATAAAGGTCACATGACTGAAAATTGTTGGCAGTTAAAACATGTGGTACAAGACCTCATAGATCAAAAGAAAGTATTCGTAGAGGGCCCTCAAACAAACAAAGATCATACAACATTCAAAAATCCTCTACCCAATTATCAGAAGGGAGAATCTTCTTCCGCAAACACCAAAGGTAAGAACGTTGGTTATGTTTATGATGCAACAATCCTTTGTTTTTCTGCTGCCAAAGAGGATGAAGAGTTATGCAATCAAATCAATCAGAACAACGACATTACATCTACCAATTTGGTACAACATATGGACAAATCCGAAAACCAAATCAATGTAGTCACACTCAAAGGGAAACAAGAGTACCAACCGGTTAATGCCACAACAAGGGCACAATCCAAAGTTATATTGAAAGGAGCATCAATATCATCCCCATCAGTGGATCCCCCCTCCAATCAATATAATCTCATCGATCAATTGCAGAAAATACCGGCACAAATATCAATCTTGGAACTTTTGAAGATTTCCCCATCACACAAAGAGGTTCTTGAACAAGCTCTCGTATCAACTACAGTACCTAACAATCTGGATGTGTGTCAATTCCAAGCTATGGTGGGACATCTATCTGCACCTCATTGCCTTTCATTTTCTGAACATGATGATGTATCACTCACCCACCCGCATAATTCTGCCCTTCACATTGAAGTCCTTATCCATAAACATCGTGTAAAACGTGTCCTGATAGATGGAGGGGCTGGTTTAAATATTTGTACCTTAAAGCTGATTCGTGCACTAGGATACTCAGATGAAGCCATTGATACAAGAAGAAAAATCACAATCAAAGCATATGATGAAGAAGAAAGGTCCTCTAAAGGATTGATCATATTACCCATTCAAGTTGGGCCTATTGTCCAAAAAGTGGTTTGCCAAGTCTTAGATAGGGAACTGACATACAACATACTGTTGGGACGCCCTTGGATCCATGATATGCAAGCAGTACCTTCTACCTATCATCAATGCCTGAAATTTCCCGTCAATGGACAGGAGGTAACAATCACAGCTGACTACAATGACACCCAAGCTTGTCATACATTGAAGACATCTCAGGATACATTCATACCTAACAATAGAGAAGTTGGCACATCAGATAGTGAACAACAGCAGAGCTTCATTTCAAAGTGGCTTCCAAAACAACAAAAATCACAAGAGATAAGGGTGGCACAATCTAACTCTTCAAATGTTGAAGAACAATTGGCTCCACTCTCACATCAATTCACCAAGGAAGTGCAGATAAGTGACAAAGGAATAAGTGAATATGGTGTTGGACACTCATTTCATCTATCACAAATGTTACCCTCCTTACAAACATATGGATAGCCATCTACAAACACCCACACTTCAGAACAATCTACAACAGCATTAGATGGCAGATTTGTAAAAGCTGGGAGCTTAGATGAAGAATCAGAAGATAAGGCCATACTAAATTGGCTTTATAAGGATGAGGAATCCCCCGCTTCCACAAGTAACATCATAGAGACAAATCAATATGGGAAAGGAAAAACTATTCTTGAGAAGATGGGATATTCAAGACAGGGACCTCTTGGGTTAAGGAAACAAGGCATAACAGAACCAATCCAGCCTCTTACGCTCCAACATAAGGATAAAACTAGACTAGGATACATAGAAAAAGAAAGAGCAGAAATCACCAATAAAACTGTGGAGCATATTCTTCAAATAAGAGATAATTCTGAAACAGATTCAAATGAGTATGAGTGGGACAACTTATCAGAGGTTTCCTATGAAGATATTTAGGTTGACATTATCAAAAAGTATACCCCCAATCACGAGGAGGGTCAAAGCTCAAGTTTTAATCCTATTGTCTTTGAAACACAAAATTTCGATGACTCAAGTGAAGATGAACGGACATCGATTGAGATAAATGATGTGGAAGAAAATACCTTTGTAGGCCTCGACATAACCACAGACAACCTGGACGACATTTCCGTCCGAGCTTTCACAATCGCCGACCTCAACCCATCTAATGATTCGTTGCCTTTACTACATCCTGAACTTATCGAATGGGAACCCCAACATCCTATCAATCTCCCTGTTTTTGACAATGACTCCTCCATTATTAATTACCTTTGCTGTGAGGAATCTGATACTTGTTCTACCAATACTTCTTTTAATGACGCTTTTAGGCAGGAGGATGCCAAGCCTTCCAGTTGCAAAAATATGAAAGAAAAAAATGGATCTAATGGTGAAAACCATTCTATGGCAGTATTTGATCCTAAAATAGTAAAAATAAAGAACGCATCCGATGGCGAAAACCTCATTGAGGCACCAAAGGATGGAAGGTTTGACATCCTCCCGCAAATTACCATGAAAGATCATCAGTATTGATAGAACCCACACAGTCTATTAATATTGGCACAGCAGAGAAAGCAAGAATACTACACCTGGCCGCATCCATGACAGATACAGAAAAGCCAGATTTTATCAAATTCTTTGAAGAACGATGCATCAATTTTGCTTGGTCATACTCTGACATGCCAGGCTTGGACACAGATCTCATTATGCATCACTTATCCTTACCAGCTGGCACTAAACCAGTAAAACAGAAGCTGAGGAAAATGCATCCACATGTTGCATTATTAGTGAAAAATGATTTGAAGAAATTACTAGATGCTGGATTCATCAGATCTATTGATTATGCAGAATGGATATCCAACATTGTACCTGTTTCAAAGCCAGATAACACCATTAGAATATGTACTGATTTTCAGGATTTAAATAAGGCATGTCCAAAGGATGATTTTCCTTTGCCAAACATAGACATGATTGTAGATCTCACAGCCGGTCATCAAATGCTATCACTCATGGATGGATTTTCAGGATACAATCAAATCAAGATAGCCCCTGAAGACCAGGAGAAGACAACATTTACATGTCCATGGGGCACCTTTTGCTGGAATGTCATGCCTTTTGGGTTAAAGAATGCAGGAGCTACATACCAGCGAGCTATGACAACAATCTTCCATGATATGATGCACACCTTCATGGAGGACTATGTGGATGATATCTTAGCAAAGTCTTACACCAGGGAAGGACATCTAGAGATATTGGCCAAAATATTCGACAAGTTGGAAAAATTCAAAGTCAGATTGAATCCTAAGAAATGTGCCTTTGGAGTAACATCAGCAAAACTCCTAGGATACATAGTTTCTACAAAGGGAATTGAAGTAGATCCAGCAAAAGTCCAAGCCATTATGGAAATGCCACCTCCTAAGAATATCAGTACATTAAGATCTCTACAAGGTCGACTACAGTCCATCAGAAGATTCATCTCTCAACTGGCAGATCGATGTCATCCATTCAACCATCTTTTGCATAAAAATGTGCCTTTTAAATGGGATGAACAGTGTGAGAGTACTTTCAATCAAATCAAGCATTATCTGATGACACCACCAATCTTGGTACCACCCAGCGAAGACAAGCAATTGTTGCTATATATCGCAACAACAGATATTTCTTTAGGAGCCTTGCTAGCACAAGAGGATAAAGAAGGAAAAGAACAGGAAATATACTATATCAGCAGGACACTCAATGGACATGAAGTAAACTACACCTTCATTGAAAAATCATGCTTAGCAGTAATATTTGCAACACAAAAATTATGACATTATATGCTCACTCACACTATCAAGCTCGTTGCAAAAATTGATCCTCTCAAGTATTTACTGAGCAAAGCAACTTTAACAGGAAGGTTGGCAAAGTGGGTCATGCTCCTCGCTGAGCGCTCTGATATCTCGCGATGTTGAAAGGCTTAGCTATCAAAGGACAAAGCCATCACGAACACCACCAGCGTAGTTTTCCATTAACCGGCAACATCCCATGACCATGGAATTTCCCCCGATGATATCCCCAATATAAATACAACCATGGCAACTCTACTCGGCTTTGGATCCTACACACAACATGGATCGTAGGCAGGAATTCCCATTTGTCACACCTCTTGGGCAATACAATCCCACATCATACAGTTTACCGCTGCACTCAATAACAATGTGGCAGAATATGAAGCTTTGATCCTTGGAATTAAAGTGGCTATTGAATGGAAAATCACAGCACTACAGGTGTATGGAGACTCCCAGTTAATCATCTACCAAGTCAACAATGATTACCAAACTAAGGATGACACACTGATTTTGTACAAGAGGCTGGTGGATGACCTAAGAAAATACTTCATAGAAATCAAATTTGAGCAAATACCAAGATCAGAGAACAAAGCAGCAGATGCCATGGCCACAATAGCATCTCTTCTACAAATGCCTGAAACGCAAGATCGTTATCGATTTATTGTAGAACAAGTGTCAAATCCTGCATACGCAAATCCCAAATCTCAAACCATAAGCCTTTTGGATAGTGCCCAATCCTCCATTTATGGAGACATTTATGCTTATCTGAAAGATAATATCTTACCACCAGATCTTTCTCGCAACCGAAAGCGCAACTTCATACGCCAATCTGCCAAACATACCATTATTGCCGACACCCTTTATCGTTGAGGCCTAGATGGTACTCTTTTACGTTGTTTAGAACATGACGAATCCGCTTCCGCTTTACACGAGGTCCATGAAGGAATTTGTGGAACACATTCAAGTGGATTATCTTTAGCCAAGAAACTCCTTCGTTTGGGGTATTACTGGCCACACATGGAGCAAGAGTCTTATCACTTTGTCAAAAGATGTTCAAAATGCCAAATCCATGGCAATCTTATACATGCACCAACACAAGAGTTGCATCCATTTGCAACTACATGGCCTTTCTGTCAGTGGGGACTAGACTTGGTAGGGAAAATCCACCCATCTTCATCTAATGGACACAAATTCATTATCACAGCAACCGAATATTTTATAAAATGGGTGGAGGCAGTTCCCTTAACCACAATCACTGGAAAGCAAATATCATCTTTCATTCTTAATTATCTCATTTGTAGATATGGGATACCCCAGTCAATCATCACAGATAATGGCAGGCCTTTCAAGAACCAAGATGTCCAAGAGCTATGTGAAAAGTTCCATTATCTTCACCATCGCCAACCCTCAGATACCCTTGCCAGTAAATGTAAGGTGCAGAAGCTCAACAAAACAATAATCCTAAAGATTCTCAAGAAGACTGTGAATGAAGGACGTTGATTGGGTAACGCCTACCAAATCCGCCTTTGGGCTTGGCTGTGACTAGCATCGAACACCACCAGAGCTACAATCTTACATGCTCTTGTTCATGATCAATACTACTCCATTGAGGTAGAAATTCCATCCCTTCGAGTCTCACTAAAGGGACTCATTTCAGATGAAGATTATAGGGTCTCCAGACTTCAGGAATTAGAGCTACTTGATGAACGTTGACAACAAGCTGTCAATCATTTGACAGCCTATCAACAAAGGATGTCTAGGAACTATAATCAGAGGGTTAAGCCTAGAGTCTTCCAGATTGGAGACTTGGTCCTACAGGAAAACCCTAGAAATCAAATAGGAGAAAAAGAAGGGAAAGCTCTGAACCTAACCGGATAGGACCCCATGTCATCATATCGCCATGGATCCGTGAGCATGATACCGACCGGCTCACACCGTAAGGAGACATGTTGGAGGAGCCCATGAACAGCATTCATCTCAGGCGATTCTACACTTGAGGATATCCAGTGCACGGTCAATAAAGTTGTCTTGATGAAAACCTGGCAAACAGGCGTCATGATGACAAAAATAAAAATAAAAATACAAAAATACAAAAATAATGAAAATACAAAAAGAAAAAGAAAGAGGACACAATAAAAACAAGTGATGAAAACCTGGAAAACAGGCGTTACTTGTGATTTTCACCAAACTCCTCTATCTATTGGGTACAGTGTTGTTACGATTGTTTCCTTTCATATCATTTCCATCTATCATTTGAGATTATCACTATCCATATCATAGCAAGGATACCAGGTTTTACCCTAGCTTGGGGGCAACATCCTAATGTTATCTGGTACAAGTAGACTTTCAGCTTGCATGGAAGGGCAGTCAAACATGACAACCTCAAGTGGCAACCCATCAAAATCCAAAAACATCAGAAAATCCATCAAAATCCAAAAACATCAGAAAATCCATCAAAATCCAAAAACATCAGAAAATCATTCAAAATCCAAAAACATCAGAAAATCCATCAAAATCCAAAAACATCAGAAAATCCAAAATCCAAAAACATCGAAAAATACATCAAAATCCAATAACATCAGAAAATCCAAAATCCAAAAACATCAGAAAATCCAAAATCCAAAAACATCAAAAAATCAAAATAGAGTCTACATCAGTCAAAAGTGGAGTCTATGTCAGTCGAACTACGTGGTCTCTGCGTATATAACGTAGGCAAGACTAATCTTTGATCAGTCCCCGAGACCCCTAGGATAGGTCTTTAGATCACATCATTTGGTCAAACGTTTGGAAAAATCATGCACACATCAGCACACACATCTCAACACTGATGATCTAATCTGAAATAATGATTTGAAAATACATTAAGTAGAATTTGAATTGTTGTGCTTTTTATCATTTGATTATCATTTCTTTGGAGCAACTCAATGATGTATTGAACTAGAGAAGTAAGGAAGAAGAATGATACCTTTTCTTTGTTTATTGTTTGTGAATTAATCATTATTGTTTTGTGAATTGTCGCGGGAAATTCTCTACCAAGTATCATGGATGACATTCAAATTCACTTAAGAAAATGATTAATTCTTGTTTGTTTACGCAAGAAATGCTCAGGTCGTCATTGGTCTATCTTATACCATGATGCTTGTGTTCGCTTGCAATATCAAAAAATCATGAAAGAAATACTCAGGTCATCATTGGTCTATCTCATATCATTGATGCTTGTATTCGCTTTCAACATTTTTAAAAGCTCAGTGATGATACAAAGCAGAATAAAATGATTATTGAAGTGACACTTAGATTTGCATTGATAAAATAGACATTTGCATGGTTAGCATAGATTGCATTCATAATAATACATCTGCAGAGTACTGGTGACACAAGTTCCAATGATTCAATCGCAAATGATGTTATCTTTCCTTACTAAAGACTGAGTATACTTGACACATGCACATAGGATCATATCTTCATCTCATCATAAATTCACAATAAAATCGCATTTCATGACATCATATACATGTTATGTTACACCATTCATTTATCCATACATCATTTACACTTACATCATCACATGTTCATCATACATTTCATTTACATACATTCATTTACATTTACATTTCATCAGTCATTCCATTTCATTTGCATTCCATCTCATTTATCATACATCATTACATTTCATTTTCATTTACATACATCATTACATTTCATTTATCCATACATCATTTACACTTACATCATTACATTTCATTTTCATTTACATACATCATTACATTTCATTTCATCAGTCATTCCATTTCATTACATTTCATTTTACACTATCATACATCAGTACATTTCATTTCATTTACATTTCATTTCTCCAACATTCATTTACATTTACATCTCATCATTCATTAAAAATCATCTACTCATTTATCATTACAATTAAATCACATTTCATCGCATATCATTCTATTCACATCTCATTATTCATCATCCACTTATCACATATTCATTTATCACATTTCATTTACATACATCATTACATTTTACATTTCATTTATTCGTCATCCATTTATCACATATCACATTTTACAATTCATTTCACATATTCACATATCACATTTGTATTTATTACATTTTCCATACATCATCCATCACATTTTATCTATCATACATTACATCTCATTAAGAAAAGAAATACATCATCAATATCATTTCGCATCCATCACATCAATACATCATAAAATCCATACATCCATCACATCAATACATCATAAAATCCATGAATCCATCATAAAATCAATGCATCCATCATAAAATCAATGCATCCATCACATAAATCATGTAAAATCATATCATAAATCAATCGAACCGCTGCACATATATATCTCATCAAGTGTCAAGTATACAATGAAGTCTGAAAATAATGAAAATAACATCATGTCAAAAATGGCTGTATCAATCTCTCAATGGGTACACATATAATCTCAAGTAGTACTCCCACCAGAAGGAAGCAGGTCTCGCACCAGTATCAGCACCACCACCAGACGTCCCAGGATCTCTCGGATCTCTCGGCAGAGGCTGTGTCACACCTCTGCTCACTGTCCTCGACCGAGTCCTCTCTGAGCGCGACTGTGCATAGCTGACTCTCTGCTCTGGGGGGCATAGCTCATGGTAGCGGCTCTCGTGAATCCTTTACCCTTTATCGCTTCGGGTATGGCTCACGCGATATAATTCGCTATGTAGGTCTCGATTCGCTTACTTCACCCCTTCGTACTGTATTGCCTCATGTCCGTTTAATGGTATCTCGCTTCCGCGGGGCCAAGGCCGTGGATTCAGGCTCGGGCGTGGATAAATCGCGGCTTCGTGAATCTCGCTACTCGAGTCTGCGGCGGCCGCCGCCAAGTATTGTAATGCCCCCATCTCTCTCACTCTTCCACTAGTGATGTAACTGGTCCGAGCAAGGGCTAGCCGCGGCTCCGCCCGAGCCCGAAGGCTTGAGCTTAATAACCCCGCACTGCTAGCCGACCCCGCAATGTCCTGCATCTCCTCGCAGACTCCTCGTAAGCCCCACTCGGGAGAGGGATCCTCACGATGAAGAGCACAGCCTGCCTCTTACGAGGCGCACTGGAGGATGGCTCTGATGAAACTGCTACGCTCGGACCCCTCCCATCTCCGCCATCATCGTCACTGCTATCATCACTGCTATCAGAGCTCTCATCACTATCGGTCTCCGAGCTGCTCTCCACATCCACATCAACATCCTCCTCTCTACCCCGTCTCTGACCAACCTGAACACCCCCTGCTGGTGCTACTGCTGGTGCTGCTGGTGCTACTGCTGGTATACAGGTGCTGGCTCATCTAGAATAGTGATCCGTGGAGGAGGATGTAGAGCCAGATACTCTCCATACTCAGGAGTAATAGGCGCCTCGACAATATCCCGCCGAACATCCCATGCTGATGGCTGTAGAGCACGGTAACCCTCAACAAGTGCCCCGTAAGGCAAGCTGGGACCCCAATCAGGAACATCAATCCGTCGCCGTCCATAATGTGCTACACCCAATGGCATGCACTGCACAATACCATACTGTCTGTACACACGACGAAACAGGAACCGCTCCAAAACCCTGGGGCTCTTCCCGATCAAATACATAGAATCGGACAAGAACCCCAACTCAATATCATCGTCGTCCCAGGCATCACAGTCTAGGTACGGACGCCAGGTCACTGCCTCTATATCATCAACGATCCGTCTCCAATACTCAAGCTTACCCATCATATGCTGGGTAGGCCTGCCTCTATATCGAAATACATATGGCCTCGTCGCTGGTCTGGCCAACACTGGTACGGGACGCGTAACAGCAATATGCTCCCAGGCCCATACCTGGAGAAGGGTAGCCCCTGCAGATAAACTACTGCCGCCGAGATATACTACCCAATGCAAATCATGATATAACTGGGCAAGCATGCACATGCCCCATGCATATCTCATCCTATGGACCACCAGGCCCTCTAGCACACGACCCCATCCAAGCGATAGACCCTTTGACCTCTTATCAGGACAAAGGAATCCACCAATGAAGCCCGCCAAAACAGAAGGAAGAGGAGCATATGACTCATATATATCTATCCATGGGATCCACTCTTCTGCAATGTGAGGATCCTGGAAGACTCTCTGCATGGCCTCTACACCACCAACCTCCTCTGAGTCGTGAACCACAATCTCTCCAACAAACGGTATGCGAAGAATACGCCATACATCCTCTGGCGTCACTGTCATCTCACCAGTAGGTAAATGAAATGTGTTGTGGTCACTATGCCACCTCTCCGCCAAAGCTGTCAATAGACCCCTATTGAGTCTAATATGGGGCATGTCCAACAATGTAGCCAAACCACAGGCAGCAATATGCTGTCTCTCGTTAGGAGACAGTCACGAAATCATATCAAACGGCTAGGGGAACTGCTCCCGCACCTAGATCACATCCAACTGCTCCTGTACTCATGCAAAACAAAACATTTTAATCAGAATATCAAAGATCATCAAATCTTCAAACATTGTGCTTTTACCTATCAACCTATCAAATCATCACGGAACTCTCATCTATCAATTGGGTTCAATCATTCAAAATGCATAATTATTCCTCGCCTATCATGAGGGTAATTATATCAATCAATAGATCTCGCTCATCATGAGATCGTTTCCCATATATTTTAGTCAAGAACAAAACTAAAATAGATGGAATCAAAAACAAATCGACGAAAATCAAAACGCACAATGTTACATCAATCTTTACCCAAAGCGCTACAAAATCAACCAAATGCGCTAAAAAGTCTGGCGCGCTACACAAATCCCCGTACGTGCTACAGATCTATCCCTGCGCGCTAATGTTTCTGGCGCGCTACAAAAATTCATAGACGCGCTGCAAAACTTACCACGCGCGCTAAAACTGCTGGCGCGCTGCAAAACTTACTGGACGCGCTACGCTATAGACCGGACGCGCTAAAACTATGACGCGCTACAAAAAATTACGGGCGCGCTACACCGCATTCCCCACGCACTAAAACTCTAAAAATGTGCCAAAATGCATCAAAATTAATGGCGCGAATTATGAGAAAGGTTTGAGGTACATACCAGAGGACCATAATCGGCCGGACGCTGGTGACAGCACACACGCTCGAGTCGGTGGGTGTGGTACGGAATTGGCATCCTAGCTCTGAATACTCTGGAGGGTCTCTATCTCAAGGTTGTCAAAGTCAATGCACAAATGACTTTTGAAAATGACCTTTGGAGCATTTATAGGCTATTTTTGGGGGATTTTTATGGGATTTAATTATTTTTTCCTTCTGAAGAATTAATTCTTCTCAATCACTGAGGCATTTACAATCTTGTCGGGAGATAAATTGTTTCTTCATCAATTCATCATCAAACCATCATAAATATTCAAATTTCTTGAAAATTCATAAAAAAATCCAAAATTCATCAATTTATCTCCCGGGGGGGCATATATCACTATCTTTTCAAAATTCATCATCTGGGGCAAGTCTGGGGCATGCTTTAAAACCTTTCGTCAATACTGGCAGCTGAAGCAAAATCATTCTTTGAAGCACTGCGTAAACACATCACTTCAAAGAGGGGCAAAATGTAGACACCTAAAAATGGTCTGGAGAATCCAATTAATCGAATACGCCTTATTTGATTAACTAATCTTAAATTCTTCTACTTAGTAAATAAATAGAAATATTTATTTATATTAAGTTCATTTATTAATTCTTCTATTTTTTCTCTCCTAATTAAATAAACAAAATTAAAAACTTTGTTTTATTTAATTATTATCATTTTATCACATTAATTCTCTCTTAATTAAATAAACAAAATTAAAAACTTTGTTTTATTTAATTATTATCATTATTTCTTCTATCTTAAAATTAAATACACAATTTGTGTTATTTAAAATCACATTTCTTCTTAATTAAATAAAGATTGCTAAAAATCTTTTATTTAATTATCATTCTCCTTTTAATTTAATAAAACAAACTCTATAGTTTGATTTATTAAATTATTTATTCCTCTTTTTTTGCTAAATTTAAATAAATTAAAATTATTTAAATTTATGTATAAAATTTGCACTATTCACTCACCAATAAATATTTATTTCTCACCAATCAAATTAATGGCACTGCCATTCACGGGGAAAGCTTCAGGAAAAAATTTGCAGGAAGTTCTCTCAACAACCTTCCACCCACCTTCCCTCCTATCTTGCCTGGTGTTTTCATGGGGAGAAACCATTCTCCATGATCAGCTCCTTCTTCTCATCCCAAACCTTTAGATTCTCCAGAAGAAATCACAGCCCCTCATCCCGGTTTCCTGTGCAATTGTGCTGCCGTGAAAGCTATAAATACAGCTCTTGGGCTACACAAAAAGGATCCTAACTTATGCAATTTTACTCTGCAGGTTTCCAAACATTCAAGCATTCCAGCAATCAAGTTTTAGGATCAATCCATCAAGCTTTCTTCAGCATTTCATAGTTTTAATCATGGCTGTTTACAGTAGTTTAATTCTCATTGTAGAATCATCTTAGTTGCATTATAGACTCACAATAGCTTAATTCTCATTCTCTAAGTGTCACTTAATAGTTTAATTAGCTTACGAATCTGAGAGCTAAGTAAATTAGAGAAGTCTTTAGAGTTAGAGAGCAATAGGATAAATTTCTGTAGATTTTGTAGTTTAATTTAGCTTAAATTCCTTAATCTTAGATGCAATATCTTATTTAGAAGCGTAGATGCATTGTTTAATTCGTTTTTCCCCTTCTACCGCTTACAAAATGGTGCCTTTTATTCCACTTGTTCATATCCCCACCCCTCTCTCTTCATCTCATGATCGCCCTCCATCTCATAACCAATACCACACTATGCCATCCACCCCATCCCAACATAATACCATAGAGAAGGAAATGATATATTTGAAAAAATGTCTCAAAGAAATGTGGTCTCATGCTGATGGAATTCCATGACACATTTTTTTTTAATGGCATTCCATCGCCATGAGACTGCATTTCTTTGAGGAATTTTTTAAAACAGTTCACCGCCTTATCTGTGCTACCACAGCTTTTGTACATGTCTACCAAAGCATTTTATCAAATGGTTCACCGCCTTGCTCCTATGGATAAAAGCCTAAAATAGGTGCTTTCAAACAAACTATGTATAGGGAAAATAGTAAGCATGATAATCAGAAATATATAGTTCAATAATTACTCAAAATTTTGTTCATTATCTCATACATTATAAGCCATGATGTGCATCACTATAGTAGTTTTTATAATTGAATAATTTGTTGTTTTATTTTTAGATGTTAGAAGCGGATACACCTTCACATGTTCATAGGTCAATTAAGCTTGGTGTTTCTTCTACTATAGAATCCTCAATGCCTCTCATGAAGGTATGAGGTAGATTACTAAATTTCAATTTACATTCATTGTTATAGCCCTAAGTGAAAAATTAAACCATTATTGATTCGTAGTTTAATTTCTCTTTGGATGGTTTCTATAGGGCTTCAGCATCCCACAACATGGGCATGCAAATAATTCCCTCGAGGAGAGTGATCATTTAGTGGCGGTAAGTGATTATTTTGTTAAATATATCATTTTTATAATGTAATTTCTATATATTAATATCTTTACTTCTTATTGTAATAGATAAAGGTTGACCAAGAACTAAACCCTAGGAGGAGCACTCCTCAACCTCAGAATAAACAAGTGAAAAACTTATTGCCATCCAATTGACAAGCAAAGGGAAAGAGTTTATTTCAAGACCATGGAGAGCAATGACTTTTGATTCCAAAGCCCTTTTTTATATCCCTATATGGAATTTTTGTACATATTTTGTATTGCATATATTTGACATTATATGCCTATATGGCATTATTGTAATCCTATATGACTAATTTGTATATATTTTATACTTAGATCAACATATATTGATGTATGCCTACATGGCTATTTGGTTAATACAAATCTTTCTTATTGATGGTGTCCATATTTGCATTATAAATTCACAGTTCAATAGATATGAGTTACATGTATTCAAGTGTATTCTTTACAACTTACGTGTATACTTTGTAACTTACATGTATTCCAATACATACTTTGCGACTTACATGTTTTCATGTATATACCTTGTATTCATGCATATATTTGTATTAATGTGTATACTATGTATTCATGTGTATACTTCAAGGCTTATGTATATTTGAGTACTTGTGCTTCACTTATTCACATGTATGCTTGAATTATTCATGTGTATACTTATTAATTAGTTAGCCCTAACATTTCTCATTGATGTCCTTCATGGTTTGTCTTGAATATTTATTGACTGATGCTAAAAAAAAATTTATTAGTTGATGCTAAACAACTTCAATATTTCCAAGAATACTAGCAAAGTTACAAGTTACAAAATTGCACAAATTAAAAAGAAAGGATTAATTGTAAATAAATGCACTAATTATTAACTTGATAATTGCTTAAGAGAAACTATAAATAAAACTTATTTAAGATCCTTGAGCAATGTATTTCCTAGTGGTCCCATGTTCTTACATATCTAAGTTTCGTTTAATTCAAAGAGTTCCATCAAATGCTTTATCTAAAAGCAAAAAATACATTTTCAATTGGTATTCCATTAGATGTTTCATAAAAGGATTCCAGTATATTTAATCTTTTGATTGGAACAACTCAATTAAGCAAATGATACATAATCTTCACAACACTTGCAAAACATAATATTCATAGTAGATGATGAGTAGCTAATTTCTTGACACATTATCATGTACAAACATTTATCTTGAATAGTCTTTAAACATTTTCAAAACATAATCCTCATAGTATAGAATGAACTGTTATATTATTGATCCATCACCATATAAACATGTTGAAAGATGTATATGTCAACTTTTTGCAATATTATTTCCTGTATAGGAAATAGACTTGGGAGAAAACTTTATAATTTATAATACAAATAAGAAATGGACTTGGGTGAAAACTTTATTTATCACACCAAATAATAAATTTATGTGAGAGCATCACTTGTTTCTCTTAGACTCCAATTTTCAAGCATAGAAAAACATTTCAAATGAAAATGAAAAAATGCTTCACAACCAAAGTTGTTAATTGAGGAAAAAATAAAAAAAATCCAAGTTCCACCATTGAACACATTTTCAATTGGTTGTATATTGTTGTAAGGGAAAGGAGGATAATTAACAAATGTACTACCCTTTCTAGACTTGAGGATGATCATATGCTTTTGGTGTGGAAAACTCAGACTTGTCAACTGTCATGTGAATGTTTCTCTTTTTGATTATTTTGCATGCAATCATAAGGGATCAATCCATTTGAACATAGCTTGGAGTGATTCGGCATGTTTGGGTGCGAAAAAGAAAAATTCCTAGCATAAATGTACCTATCCAGACAAGTTAGAATAATTCGTTTGTTCACACAAGTTGCAAAATGAAAGTTGCACCACTTTGCAACTTTACACTACTTGCATTTGACACTTTTTCCATCAGGTGAAAATTGGTCACTATGGGAAAATGACTCTGAGATAACAAAAATTGAGATAGGTTATTATAGAGGGACCCAACATGATCCCGTAGGCTCAGATGGAGAGTTGATAAGAACCATGGTTTTAGAGTAATAGCTCATCAAATATTGCATCCATTTTGCACTTTGGACCCTTAAGGGATTGAACTAGTTGAACATAGCTTGGAGTGATTCAACATGTATGGATGTGAAAGAGAAACATGCCTAACATAATCATACCCATCCGAACACATTGGAATAGTCTGTTTGGTCACACAAGTTGTAGAACGAAAGTTGCACCACTTTGCAACTTTACACTGCTTGTATTTGACACGTTTTTCATCAAGTGAAAACTAGACATGACGAGAAAATGACTCCGAGATTTAAAAAAATAAAATAAGAGATATTATTATAGAGGGGCCCAATGTGATCTTGTAGGCTCAAATGGAGAGTTTGCAAGCATCATGGTTTTTGAGTAACATCCCATCAAAGATTGCAGCCATTTTACACTTTGGACCCCTAAGGGATCGAGTCGGTTGAGCATAGCTCAGAGTGATTCAACATGTTTGGGTACAAAAGAGGACCATTCCTAGTGTAAATGTACCCATCCGGATGTGTTGGAATAGTCCATTTGTTCACATGAATTGCAGAACAAAATTTGCACCACTTTGCAACTTTACACTACTTGCATTTGACACTTTTCCATCAAGTGAAAATTGGACACCATGGGAAAATGACTCCAAGATAACAAAACCGGGAGAGGTTATTGTAGAGGCACCCAACATGATATTGTAGGCTCGGATGGAGATTTTGTAAGCTTCATAATTTTTGAGTAATAGCCCATCAAATATTGTAGCTATTTTTCACTTTGAACTCTTAAGGGATCAAGCCGGTTGAACATAGCTCGGAGTGATTCGACATGTTTTGGTATGAAATAGGATGATTCCTAGCATAAACGTACCCATCCAAACACATTGGAATAGTCTGTTTGGTCACATGAGTTGTAGAATAAAAGTTGCATCACTTTGTAACTTTACATTGCTTGCATTTGACACTTTTTCCATCAAGTGAAAATTGGACACCACAGGAAAACAACTCTAAGATAAAAAAAAATAGAATTTTTTTTGTAGAGGGTCCCAATGCAATCTTGTAGGCTTAGATGGAGAGTTCATAAGCATCACGGTCTTTGAGTAATAGGTCATCAAAGATTGTAGTCATTTTACACTTTGGACTCTTAAGAGATCAAGCTAGTTGAATGTAGCTCGAAGTGATTCGGCATGACAAAAGACCATTAATACCATAAATGTACCCATTCAGATGTGCTGGAACAATCCATTTGGTCACACGAGTTGCGGAAGGAAAGTTGCACCACTTTGCAACTTTATATTGCTTGCATTTGACACTTTTTCCATCAAGTAAAAACTAGACACCATGGGAAAATGATTCTGAGATAACAAAAACCGAGAGAGGTTATTTTAGAGGGGTCCAACACATTCCCAAGCTTAGATAGATAGTTTGTTAGCATCATGGTTTCTGAGTAATAGCCCGTCAAAGATTGCAGTCATTTTGTACTTTGGACTCTTCAGGGATTGAGTTGGTTGAACGTAGCTCAGAGTGATTCAAAATGTTTGTGTGCTAAATAGCACCATTCCTTGTGTAAATGTACCCATCTCAATGCATTGGAATAGTACATTTGGTCACACAAGTTGCAGAACAAAAGTTGCACTACTTTGCAACTTTACACTGCTTGCATTTGACACTTTTTCCATCAAGTGAAAACTGGACACCATGGGAAAATGACTCTGAGATAACAAAATCTGAGAGAGGTTATTGTAGAGGTGCCCTACATGATCATGATATCTCATATGGAATCCCCATAAATAACATGATCTCTAGGTAACAAGCCATCAAAGGTTGTTTCCCTTTTGCAATTTGGACTATTAAGGGATTACACTGCATGAATTACAAATGTTTGAGGGCAGCAATAAATTTCAAAATTTGAGTAAACATCATTACAAATGTTTGAGGGCGGCAATAAATAGGCACTAAGAAACTAGATCTCAAACCCAATTACAAATTTTTTAGGGTAGACATGAATTTGTAGTTGGAAAACATGTGTGAAGAACTTTTGGGGTACTTGAGTTCATTCATGTTACTTGAACAACATTTAACAAGTCATATATGCTTCTATTACTTGTAAATATGATTATTATTATGACATGTTGGCATTATTTTATGACATTATGCATAAAAAATGTTTACAAATTGAACTTCTTAAATGTTTACGTGAATAGATGGTATGCTATATTGATATTGATATATAATCATTAGGTTGATTTGTTTTAATAAATGAAGTTTTTATAATAAGTTAGTCAATTGGTGCTAGTTATAATAGGGAGAGAATAAAATAAGAAAAAGAATGATTGGTAACCATCAATGGTTATTACACTCACTATATTAATAATATGATGTTTATAATAAAATGAGATTTATTTGGTAGTCCTAATTCTTATGTTTGTGCTACAATTGTCTAATATGCTTCATACACCAATATGACACCCAATTGCTTCTACTTGTAGGCACAATGCTTTCTCAAAACTATCAAGTGGTAATACAAAATCATGAGAAAAAAATCAACCTATGTGAATTCCAACACCCCGCTTAAATCAAATATTGAATCAATATGCCCCATTTTCATGCACACAAACTCAACTTATAAGATTCTCTCATAATAACCAAAAATAGGATTCAAGGATACCCTAGGTACTCCATTGTCATAGATATTTTAAAATGCAACTCATACATTTGAGATGCTCTTATAATGTCTACATCATAGGTGCCCATGATGACGTTAACTTCAAACGAATAATTTGAAATTCCCTCGCTAAGCTTTACACACACTTTTATAATGTCTACACCATAGGCGGTCATGATGATGTTAACTTCAGATGAATAATTTAGTACCATCTTCTAGTCTTGGATTTGGCATATACTTTATAAGTTTATTTGGGTTTACTAGCTCCCACCTAAACAAAAAAAAGAGATTGTAAATATTAATAATCACATAATCACATAATCAATTCAAATAAACATGTGATATGTCAATAATCTAAAACTTGTGTGCTCAATTATGCAATATATTATAACTTATTACTAGTCAATCTAGTCCATTGAATATCTTAAAAAATATTTTTTATATGAATATCAAGCATACCTCCCATATTAGGATTAAACTCCTTGAAGTAATGAGGATGAACATGAATAGAACATAACCAAACTATTACTTTCCAACCTTGTAGAAACTTGTAACCTATTATAAAAACAACACAATTTAATCTATGACTTAGTTTTCTAATCTATTGAGAATATCCTACATCATTTTTTTTGCATATTTTTGAGAAAAAATAAAATACCATTGAGCTGTGTATATCCTTTTCCATAGTTCTAAACATAAAGTGTGCTACATTTGCAAGTCTGATAACTTCATCAATCACCTAAATACATGATATAAACATTATATGATAACATTGGCATCATACAAATTAATGTGCACAATTACAAATTAATAAGAACCAATGTGCATACTTACAAATTAATCTAATGAACCATCTGGGTCTTCTCTACTCTTTATTGTGTCAAGTATTTCCCCATGGTCAGACTGATGCACCTTCCACAAGGTCTTGTTCAAAGATCTACCCCCATATTTGTTCAAATGAACATTGGATGCCACAATAAGGTTTGAGTAATGAAGAATCTTCCAATGCATTTCAAAGTCCTAAAACAGCCAAACATTAACACTCTTATGTGTGTACCTTCTAAGCCACATTCCAATAACAACAACTGAGATTACAGGGTATTTGATGTTTTCTCCATCTATAACTGAGGCCTCAAATTTATTTTTAGCATGAACACAATGACACAAGTAATTATTTGTTCTCTCTTCATTTTCTTCATCTACAATAACTACATAAACATGCCCTACATTGATATGTGAACCAAATTAGATGAAATTAGTCAAAATTACAAGTACACTACAAAGATAACAATAGGAACTTCAAAAACTATGCAAGTAGATATATTACTTGGTTGAACTAGATATGATATGTGGTCAAATTCAACTGATGATTCCATCTATGTTAGTTCCAATGCCATTAGAGGGTGATACATGTGAAGTGGGCAAAGATAACTTAACCACCATTTCTCAACCCGCTTCTTTGACTCATAATCATTACAGGCTTGCATTGTACATGAAGAAAAATATCATGCCATCTTTCACATATGGATACTCCTTGAACCTACATTTGAGCTAAGGAAAGAGTGTAGCTCACTTGATCCTATCAGTGTACAACAATACTCATATGGTGCAATTTTAGTATCATCCATCAACTAATAAAATCTATGAAATGAAGACTTACTTTCATTACCTGGACCCATCAAAGCATTACACCACTTGATTGATTTTGTATCTATAAAATTTTCATTGTATTTATACTTTAACTCTTCTTGTGCTAATGTTCTTTTGACACATTCTCTTGCACCATCATGATCCCTCTTTCCATGACCAACCTCACAAAAGTTCCATATATGTTGAACACCTATAATGACATGCTTCATATTCAACCAGTAGAACATACGCGAGTTCTTAAATTGTGTTGCATAGTTATCTAACCAAATTATATGCTAACCATATGCTATGCCCCTCTAAGCCAAATCACTATAGAACAACTAGAAGAAAACTTGCATGAACTTTGGAGAATATGTGAGATCATCACTAATATAAAAGTGGTACTCCCTCAATAACTTCCCTTTGTCCTCTGTACTATCAGCTACATGAATGAATGTTATGTGCACAAATATAGAAACCTATGTGTAGTTGTAATATTGTGACTGCACCTCATGTTGTGGTTGTAGAGTGTAGTTCTCTACAAATTCAACCACTAAAACTATGCTACCAACTAGAAAGGTGTCCTTGAATAAATTGAATTGCAATTCCAACCATCGAGCTCTATGGGTATGCCTTACATAATCATACACTATACTGTCATGAAATGTAGACAAACTAATACACTAGAATCTTCTAAATAACCAAATCACACATTTTTTCTTAATTACCATCTTTTGTAACGTATGCCACTATTTTATACTTCCTGAACTCTACTAGTTTCTTTCCCACCTCATGTG
This sequence comes from Sequoia sempervirens, assembly GCA_007258455.2. Classification (NCBI taxonomy): domain Eukaryota; kingdom Viridiplantae; phylum Streptophyta; class Pinopsida; order Cupressales; family Cupressaceae; genus Sequoia; species Sequoia sempervirens. Next base: position 297 of record VDFB02018813.1, on the reverse strand, counting down.
TTCTTTCCATATGTTGACATACTAGCATACATTACAAGCCACTGCAATGCTAACATGAACCATCCAAGCATAGTTTCCTATAGAATATTTGTCCATCCTCACTTTCACATAATTTTTTTGATAAGAACTCTCTTGAAGATGTTGGTGGGGCATGTATGCCACAATCCTGCAAAACATTGTTAGTATGCAAATCTAAACATATAGAATGATAAAAATCATAATGGTTAGAGAATTCAATATGTAATCTACAACAACAAGTAGTGTGTGTGTGATTTATCTTGAAATAAAAAGGTTTAA